>JAJNNQ010000255.1:0-162821 GCA_027886175.1 Phylloscopus collybita
AGTTTTTCTAGCCTTGTAGTGCCAAAGGCCTCCTACCAACTGACATCAGGAGACTGGGGTAGAGACCTTCGTGTCCCATGAAAAAGAGGCACCGTTTGTGTTTTATGCTCTCTGCCGATCATTTGGATTCTGCCTACTAAAATTCCACTAAAATTCCATGCAAATGAGGATATCTATCGCGTGAAATCTACCACCAGTTGGAAGTTTGTCTACCCTTATAGTGCCAAAAGCCTCGTATAAATTATCATCAGGAATGTGGGGTGGAGACTTTGGTTTCCCATGAAAAAGCCACCGTTCGTGTCTAATGCTGTCTGCCTGGCACTGGGCTTCTTCCTACTAAAATTTCACTAAAATTCCATACAAATGAGGATATCTCCCTGGTTCAATCTACCACCAGATGAAAGTTCCTCTGCCTTTGTAGTGCCAAAAGCCTCGTATAAATTGACATCTTAAACCTAGGGTGGACACATAGGTTCCCATGGAAAAGGGTCACCGTTCGTGTCTAATGCTGTCCGCCTGCAACTGGGCATATGCCTGCTGAAATTCCATACAACAGAGGATATCTCCAGGTGGAATCTATCAGCAGATGGAATTTTGTCTGCCCTTGTAGTGCCAAAGGCCTCCTACAAACTGACATCAGGCATGTGACACGGAGACTTTGGTTTCCCAAGGAAATGGACCACCGTTCGTGTCTAATGCTGTCTGCCTGCCACTGGGCTTCTGCCTGCTGAAATTCCATACAAATGAGGGTATCTCCTCGATTCAATCAACCACAAGACGGAACTTTGTCTGCCCTTGTAGTGCCAAAGGCCTCCTACAAACTGACATCAGGAACCTGGAGTTGAAACTTTGCGTTCCCTTGGAAATGGGCCAGCGTTCGTGTCTAATGATGTGTGCCTGCAACTAGGCTTCTGCCTATTAAAATTCCACTAAAATACCATACAAATGAGGATGTCTCCCAGGTGCAATCTAAACCAGATGGATGTTTCTCTGCCCTTGTAGTGCCAAAGGCCTCCTAAAAACTGACAGCAGGAAAGTGGGGTGAAGACTTTATTTTCGCATGGAAATGGGCCACCGTTTTTGTCTAATCCTATGTGCCTGCCACTGGGCTTCTTCCTACTAAAATTCCACTAATATTCCATGGAAATGAGGATATCTCCCAGGTGCAATCTACCACCAGATGGAAGTTTTTCTGCCCTTGTAGTTCCAAACACCTCTTACAAACTGACATCAGGAACGTGGGGTGGAGACTTTGGTTTCCCATGGAAAAGGGCCACAGTTCGTGTCTAATGCTGTCTGCCTGCCCCTGTTGTTACGCCTGCTGAAATTCCTCACAAATGAATATATCTCCCAGATGGAGTCTACCACCAGTTGGAAGTTTGTCTGCTCTTGTAGTGCAAAAGTCCTCCTATAAACGGACATAAGGCACGTGGTGTGGAGACTTTGGTTTCCCATGGAAATGGGCCACCGTTGGTGTTTAATGCTGTCTACTTGCCACTGGGCTTATGCCTGTTAAATTCCACTAAAATTCTATACAAATGAGGATATCTCCCAGGTGTAATCTAAACTAGATGGATGTTTCTCTGCCCTTGTAGTTCCAAAGACCTCCTACAAACTGCCATGAGGAACCTAGGGTGGAGACTTTGGTTTCCCATGTAAAAGGACCACCGTTCCTGTCTAATGCTGTATGCCTGGCACTGTGGCTATGACTGCTGCAGTTCCATACAAATGCTGATAAGTCCCAGGTGCAATCTACCACCAGGTGGAAGTTTGTCTGCCCTTGAAGTGCCAAAGGCCTCCTAAAAATTGACATCAGGGACGTGCGGTGGAGACTTTGTTTTCCCATGGAAATGGGCCACCATTTTTGTCTAATGCTATGTGCCTGCCACTGGGCGTATGCCTAGTAAAATTCCATAAAAATGAGGATATCTCCCAGATGGAGTCTACCACCAGTTGAAAGTTTGTCTGCCCTTGTAATGCAACGGCCTCCTACAAACTGACATCAGGAACCTGGAGAGGACGCTTTGGTTTCCCATGGAAAAGGGCCACCCTTGGTGTTTAATGCTGTCTCCTTGCCACTGACTTATGACTACTGAAATTACATACAAATGAGGATATCTCCCAGACGCAATATGCCACCAGATGGAAATTTGTCTGCTCTTGCAGTGCCAAAGGCCTCCTTCAAACTGACATTCGGAACCTCACCTGGAGACTTTGGTTTCCTATAGAAAAGGCCCACCATTCATGTTTAATGCTGTCTGTCTGCCATTGGGCTTCTGAGTACTAAAATTCCACTAAAATTCCATAAAAATGAGGATATCTCCCAGGTGCAATCTACCACCAGGTGGAAGTTTGTCAGCCCTTGCAGTGCCAAAAGCCTCCTAAAAACTGACATCAGGAACATAGGATGGATAATTTGTTTTTCCATGGAAAGGGGCCACTGTTCGTGTCTAATGCTGTCTGCCTGCCAGTGGGCAGAAGCCTACCAAAATTCCCTACAAATGAGGATATCTCCCAAATGCAATTTCCCACCAGATGGAAGTTTGTCTGCCCTTTTTATGCCAAAGGCCTCCTACAAACTGACATCAGGAGCCTGGGTTGGAGACTTTGTTTTCCCATGGAAAAGGGCCACCGTTCGTGTCTAATGCTATCTGCCTGCCACTGGGCTTTTACCGGCTGAAATTCCATACAAATGAGGATATCTCCCCGATGCAATCAGCCACCAGACGGAAGTTTGTTTGCCCTTGTACTGCCAAAGGCCTCCTAAAACCTGACATCAGGAACGTGGCTTGGAGACTTTGGCTGCCCATGGGAAAAGGGCCACCGTTCATGTCTAATGCTGTCTGCCTGCCACTGGGCTTTTACCTGCTGAAATTCCATACAAATGAGGATATCTCCCAGGTGCAATCAACCACCAGACGGAAGTTTGTCTACCTTTGTAGTGTCAAAGGCCTCCTAGAAACGGACCTCAGGAACGTGGGGTGGAGACTTTGGTTTCCCATAGAAATGGGCCATTGTTCGTGTCTAATGCTGTCTGCCTGCCACTGTGCTTCTTCCTACTAAAATTCCACTAAAACTCCATAGAAATGAGGATATCTCCCAGGTGCAATCTACAACCAGATGGAAGTTTCTCTGCCCTTATATTGGAAAACGCCTCCTACAAAGTGACAAAAGCAACGTGGGGTGGAGATTTTGGTTTCTCATGGAAAAGGGCCACTGTTCGTGTCTAATCCTCTCTGCCTGCCACTGGGGTTATGCCTGCTGAAATTCCTCACAAATGAGGATATCTCCCAGATGGAATCCACCACCAGTTCGAAATTTGTTTACCCTTCTAGTGCCAAAGGCCTCCTAAAAACTGACATCTGGAACCTGGGGTGGAGACTTTGGTTTCTCATGGAAATGGGCCACCGTTCGTGTCTAATAATGTCTGCCTGCCATTGGGCTTCTACCTACGAAAATTCCACTGAAATTCCATACAAATGAAGACATCTCCCAGGTGCAGTCTATCGCCAGATATAAGTTTTTCTGCCCTTGTATTTCCAAAGGCCTTCTATAAACTGACATGAGGAGCCTGGAGTGGAGACTTTGGTTTCCCATGGATATGGGCCAGCGTTCGTGTGTAAAGCAGTCTGCCTGCCGCTGGATTTCTGCCTACTTTAATACCACTAAAATTCCATAAAAATGAGGATATCTCCCAGGTGCAATCTACCACGAGATGGAAGTTTTTCTGCCCTTGTACTTCCAAACGCCTCTTACAAACTAACATCAGGAACGTGGGGTAGAGACTTCGGTTTCCCATGGAAAAGGGTCACCGTTTGTGTCTAATGCAGTCTTCCTGCCACTGGGGTTATGCCTGCTGAAATTCCTCACAAATGAAGATATCTCCCACACGGAATTTACCACCAGTTGGAAGTTTGTCTGCCCTTGTAGTGCCAAAGGCCTCCTACAAACTGACATCAGGCACGTAAGATGGAGACTTTGGTTTCCCAAGGAAATGGACCACCGTTCGTGCCTAATGCTGTCTGCCAGACACTGGGCTTATGCCTACTAAAATTCTACTAAAATTCTATACAAATGAGGACTCTCCCAGCACAGTGCAGAGTCCCCGTGGCTAGTTCCTTGAAATACCTTTCCTGGCAGCAGCCCAGAGCTGTACTGAGTGCAGCAGGTGTCAGGCAGTCTCCTCTCGCCGTGTAGGTGCTTCTGTTTTTGTGTTTGCAGCGTGCAGAGAAGCCCGCGTGCTTGCTGCTGCTTCCAGCAAGCCAAAACGCTTTTGCAGCCACTTTCCTGCCTTTTCCACAACAGGATCACTGTCTAGCTGATTTACAGTTGCCTCTGCGTAGAGCAGCTAGAGGAGCAGCTCTGCCGGCTTTCCTGTGCTTCTGCATAGCAGAGCTGTCAAGAACGAGAAGCTGCGTTTTGCCGAGAAAGCAGCGCTTCGCGGAAGCACAGCCAGCGGCGTCTTCGGTCCAGCCGCAGCTTGTGCGGAGAAGCGAAAGAGAGCCGGGGAAGAACGTGGAAAGCCGAACTCGGTCGCTGCAAGCGGGTGCTGGCGAACAGCTTCTGGTCACCTTGTAGAAACTGTCCCAGCACAGTGCAGAGTCCCCGTGGCTAGTTCCTTGAAATACCTTTCCTGGCAGCAGCCCAGAGCTGTACTGAGTGCAGCAGGTGTCAAGCAGTCTCCTCTCGCCGTGTAGGTGCTTCTGTTTTGTGTTTGCAGCGTGCAGAGAAGCCCGCGTGCTTGCTGCTGCTTCCAGCAAGCCAAAACGCTTTTGCAGCCACTTTCTTGCCTTTTCCACAACAGGGTCACTGTCTAGCTGATTTACAGTTGCCTCTGCGTAGAGCAGCTAGAGGAGCAGCTCTGCCGGCTTTCCTGTGTTTCTGCATAGCAGAGTTGTCAAGAACGAGAAGCTGCGTTTTGCCGAGAAAGCAGCGCTTCGCGGAAGCACAGCCAGCGGCGTCTTCGGTCCAGCCGCAGCTTGTGCGGAGAAGCGAAAGAGAGCCGGGGAAGAACGTGGAAAGCCGAACTCGGTCGCTGCAAGGGGGTGCTGGCGAACAGCTTCTGGTCACCTTGTAGAAACTCTCCCAGCACAGTGCAGAGTCCCCGTGGCTAGTTCCTTGAAATACCTTTCCTGACAGCAGCCCAGAGCTGTACTGAGTGCAGCAGGTGTCAGGCAGTCTCCTCTCGCCGTGTAGGTGCTTCTGTTTTGTGTTTGCAGCGTGCAGAGAAGCCCGCGTTCTTGCTGCTGCTTCCAGCAAGCCAAAACGCTTTTGCAGCCACTTTCCTGCCTTTTCCACAATAGGATCACTGTCTAGCTGATTTACAGTTGCCTCTGCGTAGAGCAGCTAGAGGAGCAGCTCTGCCGGCTTTCCTGTGCTTCTGCATAGCAGAGCTGTCAAGAACGAGAAGCTGCGTTTTGCCGAGAAAGCAGCGCTTCGCGGAAGCACAGCCAGCGGCGTCTTCGGTCCAGCCGCAGCTTGTGCGGAGAAGCGAAAGAGAGCCGGGGAAGAACGTGGAAAGCCGAACTCGGTCGCTGCAAGCGGGTGCTGGCGAACAGCTTCTGGTCACCTTGTAGAAACTGTCCCAGCACAGTGCAGAGTCCCCGTGGCTAGTTCCTTGAAATACCTTTCCTGACAGCAGTCCAGAGCTGTACTGAGTGCAGCAGGTGTCAAGCAGTCTCTGGGGTGGGTAAATTGCATCTGGGAGATATCCTCATTTGTATGTAATTTCAGTAGTCATAAGCCCAGTGGCAAGGAGACAGCATTAAACACCAAGGTGCCCCTTTTCCGTGGGAAACCAAAGCGTCCTCTCCAGAATCCTGATGTCAGTGTGTAGGAGGCCATTGGCATTACAAGGGCAGACAAACTTTCATCTGGTGGTAGACTCTATCTGGGAGATATCCTCATTTGTATGGGATTTTACAAGGCATAATCCCAGTGGCAGGCAGACACCATTAGACAGGAAAGGTGGCCCATTTCCATGGGAAACCCAAATCTCCGCGCTCATTGCTGATGTCACTTTGTAGGAAGCCTTTTCCAACATACAGGCAGAAAAACTTCCATCTGGTGGTAGATTGCACCTGGGAGTTATCCTCATTTCTATGGAATTTTATTGGAATTTTATTACGAAGATCCCCAGTGGCAGGCAGACAGCTTTAGACACGAACGGTGGCCCATTTTTATAGGGAAACCAAAGTCTCCACCCCACATTCCTGATGTCCGTTACTAGGAGGCCTTTGGCACTACAAGGGCAGACAAACTTCCACCTGGTGGTAGATTGCTCCTGGGAGATATCCTCATTTGTATGGACCTTCAGCAGTCATAACCACAGTGCCAGGCAGACCGCATTAGACAGGAACGGTGGTCCTTTTCCTAGGGAAGCCAAAGTCTCCACACCACGTTCCCGATGTCAGGTTTTAGTAGGCCATTGACAGTACAAGGGCAGAAAAACTTCCGTCTGGTGGTTGATTGCATCGGGAAGATATCCTCATTTGTATGGAATTTCAGCAGATAGAAGCCCAGTGGCAGGCAGACAGCATTAGACACGAACGGTGGCCCTTTTCCATGGGAAAACAAAGTCTCCAACCCAGGCTCCTGATGTCAGTTTGTAGTAGGCCTTTGGCACTACAAGGGCAGACAAACTTCCATATAGTGGTGGATCGCACCTCGTAGATGTCCTTATTTGTATGGAATTTTAGTGGTATTTTAGTACTCAGAAGCCCAGTTGCAGACAGAGAGAATTAAACAAGAATGGTGGGCCTTTTCCATAGGAAACCAAAGTCTCCAGGCCAGGTTCCGAATGTCAGAATAAAGGAGGCCTTTGGCACTGCAAGAGCAGACAAACTAACATCTGGTGGTAGATTGCACCTGGGAGATATCCTCATTTGTATAGAATTGTAGTGGAATTATAGTATTCAGAATCCCAGTTGCAGACCGACTGCATTAAAAATGAACGGTGGACCTTTTCCGTAGGAAACCAATGTCTCCAGGCCAGGTTCCGAATGTCAGTTTGAAGGAGGCCTTTGGCACTGCTAGAGCAGACAAACTTCCATCTGGTGGCATATTGCATCTGGGAGATATCCTCATTTGTATGGAACTTCAGCAGTCATAACCACATTGCCAGGCAGACAGCATTAGACAGGAACGGTGGTCCTTTTCCATGGAAAGACAAATTATCCATCCTATGTTCCTGATGTCAGTTTGAAGGAGGTCTTTGGCAATACAAGGGCAGAGAAACTTCCATCTGGCTGTAGATTGCACCCGGGAGATATTCGCATTTGCATGGAATTTTAGTGGAATTTTAGTAGGCAGAATCCCAGCGGCAGGCAGAAAAAATTAGACATGAATAGTGGCCCATTTCCATGGGAAACCAAAGTCTCCACCCCAGGTTCCTGATGTCATTTTCTAGGAGGCCTCTGGCACTACAAGACGAGACAAACTTCCAACTGGTGGCATATTGCATCTGGGAGATATCCTCATTTGTATGTAATTTTAGTAGCCATAAGCCCAGTGGCAGGCAGACAGCATTAGACAGGAACCGTGGCCCTTTGCCATGGGAAACCAAAGTCTCTGCCCCAGCTTCTTGATGTCAATTTGTAGGAAGCCTTTTGCTCTACAGGGGCAGACAAACTTCCATTTGGTGTTAGATTGCACGTGAGAGACATCTTCAATGGTATAGAATTTTATTGGAATTTTAATAGGCAGAATCCTAGTGGCAGGCAAACATCATTAGACACGAACGCTGTCGCATTTCCATGGGAAACCAAAGTCTCCACTCCAGGTTCCTGATGTCAGTATGTAGGAGGCCTTTGGCACTACAAGGGCAGACAAAGTTCCGTCTGGTGGTTGATTGCATTGAGGAGATATCCTCATTTGTATGGAATTTCAGCAGGCAGAAGATCAGTGGCAGGCAGACAGCATAGGACACGAACGGTGGACCTTTTTCATGGGAAACCGATGTCTCCACCCCACGTTCCTGATGTCAGTTTTTAGGAGGCCTTTGGCACTACAAGGGCAAACAAACTTCGAACTGGTGGTAGATTCCATCTGGGAGATAGCCTCATTTGTGAGGAATTTCAGCAGGCGTAACCCAGTGGCAGGCAGACAGCATTAGACAGGAACGGTACCCCTTTTCCATTGGAAACAAAGTCTCCATCCCACGTTCCTGATGTCAGTTTGTAGGAGGCATTTGGCACTATAAGGGCAGACTAATTTCCGACTGGTTGTAGATTCCATCTGGGAGATATCCTCATTTGTATGGAATTTCACTAGGCATAAGCCCAGTGGCAGGCACATTGCATTAGACACAAACGGTGGTCCTTTCCCATGGGAAACCAAAGTCTCCACCCCTGGTTCCTGATGTCAGTTTTTTAGGAGGCCTTTGCCACTACAAGGGCAGACAATCTTCCATCTGGTGGTAAATTGCATCTGGGAGATATCCTCACTTGTATGGAATTTTAGAAGGCATACGCCCAGTGGCAGGCACACAGCATTAGGCATGAACAGTGGCTCTTTTTCATGGGAAACCAAATTATCCATCCTACGTTTCAGATGTCATTTTATAGGAGACCTTTGGCAATACAAGGGCAGAGAAACTTCAAACCGGGGGTAGATTGCACCTGCGAGATATTCTCATTTGTATAGAATTTTAGAGGAATTTTAGTACGCAGAATCCCAGTGGCAGGCAGACAGAATTAGACATGAATAGTGGCCCTTTTCCAGGGGAAACCAAAGTCTCCAGGCCAGGTTCCTGATGTCTGTTTTTAGGAGGCCTTTTGCACTACAAGAACAGACAAACTTCCAACTGGTGGCATATTGAATCTGGGAGATATCCTCATTTGTATGTAATTTCTGTAGCCACAACCCAGTGGCGGGCAGACAGCATTAGACACGAACGCTGGCCCTTTTCCATGGGAAACCAAAGTCTCCACTCCAGGCTCCTCATGTCAATTTGTAGGAGGCCTTTTGCTCTACACGGGCAGACAAACTTCCATCAGGTGGTTGATTACATCGGAGAGATTTCCAAATTTTTTTTGGAATTTCAGCAGGCAGAAGCTCATTGGCAGGCAGACAGCATTAGACATGAACGCCGGTCCTTTTCCATGGGAAATCAAAGTCTCCACCCATGGTTCCTGATGTCAGTTTTTTAGGAGGGCTTTGGTACAACAAGGGCAGAGAATCTTCCATCTGGTTGTAGATTGCACCTGGGATATATCCTTATTTCTATGGAATTTTAGTGGAATATTAATAGGAAGAAACCAAGTGGCAGGCAGACAGCATTAGACACGAACGGTGGCCCATTTCCATGGGAAACCAAAGTCTCCACCCCACGTTCCTGATGTCCGTTTCTAGGAGGCCGTTGGCAATACAAGGGCAGACAAACTTCCACCTGGTGGTAGATTGCACCTGGGAGATATCCTCATTTGTATGGAACTTCAGCACTCATAATCTCAAAGCCAGGCAGACAGCATTAGAAACAAACGGTGGACCTTTTCCATGGGAAACCAAAGTCTTTACCCCACGTTCCTGATGTCCGTTTTTTGGAGGCCTTTGGCACTACAAGGGCAGACAAAGTTCCACCTGGTGGTAGATTGCACCTGGGAGATATCCTCATTTGTATGGAACTTCAGCAGTCATCACCACAGTGCCAGGCAGACAGCATTAGATACGAACGGTGGTCCTTTTCCATTGGAAACCAAAGTCTCCACGCCTGGTTCCTGATGTCAGTTTTTTAGGGGGCTTTTGCCACTACAAGGGCAGACAAACTTCCACCTCGTGGTAAATTGCATCTGCGAGATATCCTCATTTGTATTGAGTTTTTGCAGGCATACGCCCAGTGGCAGGCACACAGCATTAGGCATGAACAGTGACCTTTTTCCATGGGAAACCAAATTATCCATCCTATGATTCAGATGTCAGTTTATAGGAGCCCTTTTGCACTACAAGGGCAGAGAAACTTCAAACTGGGGGAGGATTGCACCTGCGAAATATTCCCATTTGTATAGAATTTTAGAGGAATTTTAGTACGCAGAATCCCAGCTGCAGGCACACAGAATTAGACATGAATAGTGGCCGTTTTCCAGGGGAAAACAAAGTCTCCAGGCCAGCTTCCTGATGTCAGTTTTTAGGAGGCCTTTTGCACTACAAGAACAGACAAACTTCCAACTGGTGGCATATTGCGTCTTGGAGATATCCTCATTTATATGGAATTTTAGTGGAATTAAAGTAGGCAGAAGCCCAGTGGCAAGTAGACAGCATTAAACACCAACGGTGGCCCATTTCCATGGGAAACCAAAGTCTCCACACCACGTGCCTTATGTCCGTTTATAGGAGGACTTTTGCACTACAAGAGCAGACAAACTTCCAACTGGTGGTAGACTCCATCTGGGAGATATATTCATTTGTGAGGAATTTCAGCAGGCGTAACAACAGGGGCACGCAGACAGCATTAGACACGAACTGTGGCCCTTTTCCATGGGAAACCAAAGTCTCCACCCCACGTTCCTGATGTCAGTTTGTAAGAGGTGTTTGGAACTACAAGGGCAGAAAAACTTCCATCTGGTGGTAGATTGCACCTGGGAGATATCCTCATTTCCATGGAATATTAGATGAATTTTAGTAGGAAGAAGCCCAGTGGCAGGCACATAGGATTAGACAAAAACGGTGGCCCATTTCCATGCGAAAATAAAGTCTTCACCCCACTTTCCTGCTGTCAGTTTTTAGGAGGCCTTTGGCACTACAAGGGCAGAGAAACATCCATCTGGTTTAGATTGCACCTGGGAGACATCCTCATTTGTATGGTATTTTAGTGGAATTTTAATAGGCAGAAGCCTAGTTGCAGGCACACATCATTAGACACGAACGCTGGCCCATTTCCAAGGGAACGCAAAGTCTCCACCCCACGTTCCTGATGTCAGTTTGCAGGAGGCCTTTGGACTACAATATCTACAAAATTCCATCTCGTTGTATATTCCATCATGGAGATATCCTTATTTGTATGGAATTTTATTGGAATTTTAGTATGCAGAAGCCGAGTGGCCAGCAGACAGCATCAGAGAAGAACGGTGGCCCTTTTCCATGGAAACCAAAGTTTCCACTCCAGGTCCCTGGTGTCAGTTTGTAGGAGGCCTTTGGCACTACAAGGGCCGACAAAGTTCCGTCTGGTGGTTGATTGCATCGAGGAGATATCCTCATTTGTATGGAATTTCAGCAGGCAGGAACCCATTGGCAGGCAGACAGCATTAGACACGAACAATGGACCTTTTCCATGGGAAACCAAAGTCTCCATCTCACGTTCCTGATGTCAGTTTGTAGGAGGCCTTAGGACCTACAAGGTCAGACAAACTTCCATCTGGTGGTAGATTGCACCTGGGAGATATCCTCATTTGAATAGAATTTTAGTGGAATTTTAGTAGGCATAACCCCAGTGGCAGGCAGACAGCATTAGACACGAACGGTGGTCCATTTCCATGAGAAAACAATGTCTCCACCCCTTTTTCCTGATGTCAGTTTTTAGAAGGCCTTTGGCACTACAAGGGCAGACAAACCTCCAACTGGTGGTAGATTCCGTGTGGGAGATATCCTCATTTGTGAGGAACTTCAGCAGTCATAACCACAGTGCCAGGCAGACAGCATTAGACAGGAACGGTGGCCCTTTTCCATGGAAAAACAAATTATCCATACTATGTTCCTGATGTCAGTTTGAAGGAGGCTTTTGGCACTACAAGGGCAGACACACTTCCATCTGGTGGTTGATTGCATCGGGGAGATATCCTCATTTGTGAGGAATTTCAACAGGCATAACCCCAGTGACAGGTAGACAGCATTAGACACAAAGAGTGGCCCTTTTCTATGGGAAACCAAAATCTCCACCCCATGTTGCAAATGTCACTTTGTAGGAGGCGTTTTCCAATATAAGGGCAGAGAAACTTCCATCTGGTTGTAGATTGCACCTGGGAGATATCCTCATTTCTATGGAATTTTAGTGGTAGGCAGAATCCCAGCGGAAGGCAGAGAGAATTAGACAGGAACAGTGGCCCGTTTCCTAGGGAAACCAAAGTCTCCATCCCACATTCCTGATGTCAGGTTGTCGGAGGACTTTGGCATTAAACGGGCAGACAAACTTCCATCTGGTGGGAAATTGCATTTGGGAGATATCCTCATTTGTAGGGAATTTTAGTAGGCATATGCCCACTGGCAGGCAGACAGCATTAAACACCAAGGGTGGCCCTTTTCCATGGGAAACCAAAGCGTCCTTTCCAGATTCCTGATGTCAATTTGTAGGAGGCCGTTGGCATTACAAGGGCAGACAAACTTTCAACTGGTGGTAGACTCCATCTGGGAGATATCCTCATTTGTATGGGATTTTACTAGGCATAAGCCCAGTGGCAGGCACATAGCATTATACACAAACGGTGGCCCATTTCCATGGGAAACCAAAGTCTCCACCGCACGTTCCTGATGTCAGTTTGTAAGAAGCCTTTGGCTCTAAATGGGCACACAAACTTCCATCTGGTGGTAGATTGCACCTGGGAGACATCCTCATTTGTATGGAATTTTAGTGGAATTTTAATAGGCAGAAGCCTCGTGGCAGGCACACATCATTAGACACGAACGCTGGCCCATTTCCATGGGAGAAGAAAGTCTCCAACCCACGTTCCTGATTTCAGTTTTTAGGAGGCGTTTGGAACTGCAAGGGCAGACAAACTTCCATCTGGTGGGAAATTGCATTTGGGAGATATCCTCATATGTATGGAACTTTGGTAGGCATATGCCCACTGGCAGGCAGACAGCATTAGACACGAACGGTGGCCTCTTTCCATGGAAAAACAAAGTCTCCAACCCACGTTCCTGATGTCGGTTTTTAGGAGGCCTCTGGCACTACAAGTGGAGACAAACTTCCAACTGCTGGCATATTGCATCTGGGAGATATCTTCATTTGTGAGGAATTTCAGCAGGCATAACCCCAGTGACAGGCAGACAGCATTAGACACGAACAATGGACCTTTTCCATGGGAAACCAAAACCTCCACCCCACGTTGCTGATGTCACTTTGTAGGAGGCGTTTTCCAATATAAGGGCAGAGAAACTTCCATCTGGTGGTAGATTGCACCTGGGAGATATCCTCATTTCTATGGAATTTTAGTGGAATTTTAGTAGGAAGAAGCCCAGTGGCAGGCACATAGCATTAGACACAAACGGTGGCCCATTTCCATGGGAGAAGAAAGTCTCCAAACCACGTTCCTGATTTCAGTTTTTGGGAGGCGTTTGGAACTACAAGGGCAGACAAACTTCCATCTGGTTATAGATTGCACCTGGGAGATATCCTCATTTGTGTAGAATTTTAGTGGAATTTTAGTAGGCATAAGCCCAGTGGCTGGCAGGCAGCATTAGCCGCAAACGGTGGCCCATTACCTTGGGAAACCAAAGTCTCCACCCCACGTTCCTGATGTCAGTTTTTACGAGGCCTTTGGCACAAGGAGGGCAAACAAACGTCCACCTGGTGGTAGATTGCACCTGGGAGATATCCTCATTTGTATGGAACTTCAGCAGTCATAACCACAGTGCCAGGCACACAGCATTAGACAGGAACCGTGGTCCTTTTCAATGGGAAACCAAAGTTTCCGCCCCAGGTTCCTGATGTCAATTTGTAGGAAGCCTTTGGCTCTACAGGGGCAGACAAACTTCCATCTGGTGGTAGATTGCACATGGGAGACATCCTCATTTGTATGGAATTTTAGTGGAATTTTAATAGGTAGAAGCCTCGTGGCAGGCACACATCATTAGACACGAACACTGGCCCATTTCCATGGGAAACCAAAGTTTCCAATCCAGGATCCTGATGTCACTTTGAAGGAGGCGTTTGGCACTAGAAGGGCAGACAAAGTTCCGTCTGGTGGTTGATTGCATCGAGGAGATATCCTCATTTGTATGGAATTTCAGCAGGCAGAAGCCCAGTGGCATGCAGACAGCATTAGACACGAACAATGGACCTTTTCCATGGGAAACCAAAGTCTCCACCTCACGTTCCTGATGTCAGTTTTTAGGAGGCCTTTGGCACTACAAGGGCAGACAAACTTCCATCTGGTGGTAGATTGCACCTGGGAGACATCCTCATTTGTATAGAATTTTAGTGGAATTTTAGTAGGCAGAAGTCCAGCGGCAGGCAGACAGCATTACACACGAACGCTGGCCAATATCCTTGGGAAACCAAAGTCTCCAACCCAGGCTCCTCATGTCAGTTTGTAGGAGGCCTTTGGCATTAAAAGGGCAGACAAACTTTCATCTGGTGGGAAATTGCATTTGGGAGATATCCTCATATGTATGGAACTTTGGTAGGCATATGCCCACTGGCAGGCAGACAGCATTAGACACGAACGGTGGCCTCTTTCCATGGAAAAACAAAGTCTCCACCCCACGTTCCTGATGTCAGTTTTTAGGAGACCTCTGGCACTACAGGAGGAGACAAACTTCCAACTGCTGGCATATTGCATCTGGGAGATATCCTCATTTGTGAGGTATTTCACCAGGCATAACACCAGTGACAGGCAGACAGCATTAGACACGAACGGTGCCCCTTTTCCATGGGAAACCAAAGTCTCCACCCCACGTTCCTGACGTCAGTTTTTAGGAGGCATTTGGCACTACAGAGGCAGACAAACTTCCATCTGGTGGTAGATTGCACCTGGGAGACATCCTCATTTGTAAGGAATTTTAGTGGGATTTTAATAGGCAGAAGCCTAGTGGCAGGAACACAGCATTAGGCACGAACGCTGGCCCATTTCCATGGGAAACCAAAGTCTCCACTCCAGGTTCCTGATGTGAGTTTGTAGGAGGCCTTTGGCACTACAAGAGCAGACAAAGTTCCATCTGGTGGTTGATTGCATCGGCGAGATATGCTCATTTGTATGGGATTTCAGAAGGCAGAAGCCAAGTGGCACGCAGACAGCATTGGACACGAACAGTGGCCCATTTCCATGGGAAACCAAAATCTCCACCCCACGTTGCTGATGTCTCATTGTAGGAGGCGTTTTCCAATATAAGGGCAGAAAAACTTCCATCTGGTTGTAGATTGCACCTGGGAGATATCCTCATTTCTATGGAATTTTAGTGGAATTTTAGTAGGAAGAAACCCAGTGGCAGGCAGACAGCATTAGACACGAACAATGGCCCATTTCTATGGGAAACCAAAGCCTCCACTCCGGGTTCCGGGTGTCAGTTTGTAGGAGGCCTTTGGCACTACAAGGGCAGACAAAGTTCCGTCTTGTGTTTGATTGAATCGAGGAGATACACTCATTTGTATGGAATTTCAGCAGGCAGAAGCCCAGTGGCAGGCAGACAGCATTAGACACGAACAATGGACCTTTTCCATGGGAAACCAAAGTCTCCACCTCACGTTCATGATGTCAGTTTGTAGGAGGCCTTTGGCACTACAAGGGCAGATAAACTTCCAACTGGTGGTAGATTCCGTGCGGGAGATATCCTCATTTGTGAGGAATTTCAGCAGGCATAACCCCAGTGGCAGGCAGACAGCATTAGACACAAACGGTGGTCCTTTTCCATGGGAAACCGAAGTCTCTACCCCACGTTCCTGATATTAGTTTGTAAGAGGCCTTTGGAAGTACAAGGGCAGAAAAACTTCCATCTGGTGGTAGATTGCACCTGGGAGATATCCTCATTTTTATGGAATTTCAGTGGTATTAAAGTAGGCAGAAATCCAGCGGCAGGCAGACTGCTTTACACACGAACCCTGGCCCATATCCATGGGAAACCAAAGTCTCCACTCCAGGCTCCTCATGTCAGTTTATAGAAGGCCTTTGGAAATACAAGGGCAGAAAAACTTATATCTGGCGGTAGACTGCACCCGGGAGATGTCTTCATTTGTATGGAATTTCAGTGGAATTTTCGTAGGTAGAAGCCCAATGGCAGGCAGACATTATTAGACACGAACGGTGGCCCTTTTCCATGAGAAACCAAATTCTCCACCCCAGGTTCCTGATGTCAGTTTGTAGGAGGCCTTTGGCATAAAAAGGGCAGACAAACTTCCATCTGGTGGGAAATTGCATTTGGGAGATATCCTCATTTGTAGGGAATTTTGGTAGGCTTCTGCCCACTGGCAGGCAGACAGCATTAGACACGAACAGTGGCCCCTTTCCATGGAAAAACAAATTATCCATCCTATGTTCCTGATGTCAGTTTTTAGGAGGCTTTTGGCACTGCAAGGGCTGACAAACTTCCACCTGGTGGTAGATTGCACCTGGGAGATATCCTCATTTTTATGGAATTTTAGTGGAATTTTAGTACTCAGAAGCCCAATGGCAGACAGACAGCATTAAACATGAATGGTGGGCCTTTTCTATAGGAAACCAAAGTCTCCAGGTGAGGTTCCGAATGTCAGTTTGAAGGAGGCCTTTGGCACTGCTAGAGCAGACAAATTTCCATCTGGTGGCATATTGCGTCTGGGAGATATCCTCATTTGTATGTAATTTCAGTAGTCATAAGTCAGTGGCAAGGAGACAGCATTAAACACCAAGGGTGGCCCTTTTCCATGGGAAACCAAAGCGTCCTCTCCAGGTTCCTGATGTCAGTTTGTAGGAGGCCGTTGCATTACAAGGGCAGACAAACTTTCAACTGGTGGTAGACTCCATCTGGGAGATATCCTCATTTTTATGTAATTTTACTAGGCATACGCCCAGTGGCAGGCACATAGCATTAGACAAAAAGGGTGGCCCATTTCCATGGGAAAACAAAGTCTCCACCGCACGTTCCTGATGTCAATTTTTAGGAGGCCTTTGGCACTTCAAGGGCAGACAAACTTCCACCTGGTGGTAGATTGCACCTGGGACTTATCAGCATTTGTATGGAACTGCAGCAGTCATAACCACGGTGCCAGGCAGACAGCATTAGACACGAACGGTGGCCCTTTTCCATGGGAAACCAAAGTCTACGCCCCAGGTTCCTGATGTTAATTTGTAGGAAGCCTTTAACACTACAAGGGCAGACAAACTTCCATCTGGTGGTAGATTGCACCTGGGAGGTATCCTCATTTGTATGGAATTTTAGTGGAATTTTAGTAGGCATAAGCCCAGTATCTGGCAGACAGCATTACACACGAACAGTGGCCCTTTTCCATGGGAAACCAAAATCTCCACCCCATGTTGCTGATGTCACTTTGTAGGAGACGTTTTCCAATATAAGGGCAGAGAAACTTCCATCTGGTTGTAGATTGCACCTGGGAGATATCCTCATTTGTATGGAGTTTTAGTGGAATTTTAGTAGGAAGAAGCCCAGTGGCAGGCACATAGCATTAGACAAGAAAAATGGCCCATTTGATGGAAAACCAAAGTCTCCACCCCTCGTTCCTGATGTCCGTTTCTAGGAGGCCTTTGGCACTACAAGGGCAGACAAACTTCCGTCTGGTGGTTGATTGCATCGTTGAGATATCCTCATTTTTATGGAATTTCATCAGGTAGAAGCCCAGTGGCAGGCAGACAGCATTAGAGAGGAACGGTGGCCCTTTTCCATGGGAAAACAAAGTCTCCAACCAGGCTCCTGATGTCAGTTTTTAGTAGGCCTTTGGCATTAAAAGGGCAGACAAACTTCCATCTGGTGGGAAATTTTGTTAGGGAGATATCCTCATTTGTATGTAATTTCAGTAGTCATAAGCCCAGTGGCAAGGAGACAGCATTAAACAACAAGGGTGCCCCTTTTCCATGGGAAACCAAAGCCTCCTTTCCAGAATCCTGATGTCAGTTTGTAGGAGGCCTTTGGCATTACAAGGGCAGACAAACTTTCATCTGGTGGTAGACTCTATCTGGGAGATATCCTCATTTGTACGGGATTTTACTAGGCATAATCCCAGTGGCAGTCACATAGCATTAGGCACAAACGGTGGCCCATTTCCATGGGAAAACAAAGTCTCCACTCCACGTTCCTAATGTCAATTTGTAGAAGGCGTTTGGAACTACAAGGGCAGAAAAACTTCCATCTGGTGGTAGATTGCACCTGGGAGATATCCTCATTTCTCTGGAATTTTATTGGAATTTTATTACGAAGATCCCCAGTGGCAGGCAGACAGCTTTAGACACGAACGGTGGCCCATTTTTATGGGAAACCAAAGTCTCCACCCCACGTTCCTGATGTCCGTTACTAGGAGGCCTTCGGCAGTACAAGGGTAGACAAACTTCCACCTGGTGGTAGATTGCTCCTGGGAGATATCCTCATTTGTATGGACCTTCAGCAGTCATAACCACAGTGCCAGGCAGACAGCATTAGACAGGAACGGTGGTCCTTTTCCTAGGGAAACCAAAGTCTCCACCCCACGTTCCCGATGTCAGGTTTTAGTAGGCCATTGACAGTACAAGGGCAGAAAAACTTCCGTCTGGTGGTTGATTGCATCGGGAAGATATCCACATTTGTATGGAATTTCAGCAGATAGAAGCCCAGTGGCAGGCAGACAGCATTAGACACGAACGGTGGTCCTTTTCCATGGGAAAACAAAGTCTCCACCCTAGGTTTCTGATGGCAGTTTGTAGGAGGCCTTTGGAAACATAAGGGCAGAGAAACTTCCATCTGGTGTTAGTTTGCACCTGGGAGATATTCGCATTTGTATGGAATTTTAGTGGAATTTTAGTAGGCAGAATCCCAGCGGCAGGCAGACAGAATTAGACATGAATAGTGGCCCATTTCCATGGGATACCAAAGTCTCCACCCCAGGTTCCTGATGTCATTTTCTAGGAGGCCTCTGGCACTACAAGACGAGACAAACTTCCAACTGGTGGCATATTGCATCTGGGAGATATCCTCATTTGTATGTAATTTTAGTAGCCATAAGCCCAGTGGCAGGCAGACAGCATTAGACATGAATAGTGGCCCATTTCCATGGGAAACCAAAGTCTCCACCCCAGCTTCTTGATGTCAATTTGTAGGAAGCCTTTTGCTCTACAGGGGGAGACAAACTTCCATTTGGTGGTAGATTGCACGTGAGAGACATCTTCAATGGTATAGAATTTTATTGGAATTTTAATAGGCAGAAGCCTTGTGGCAGGCAAACATCATTAGACACGAACGCTGTCCCATTTCCATGGGAAACCAAAGTCTCCACTCCAGGTTCCTGATGTAAGTTTGTAGGAGGCCTTTGGCACTACAAGGGCAGACAAAGTTCCGTCTGGTGGTTGATTGCATTGAGGAGATATCCTCATTTGTATGGAATTTCAGCAGGCAGAAGCGCAGTGGCAGGCAGACAGCATAGGACACGAACGGTGGACCTTTTTCATGGGAAACCAAAGTCTCCACCTCAGGTTCCTGATGTCAGTTTTTAGGAGGCCTTTGGCACTACAAGGGCAAACAAACTTCGAACTGGTGGTAGATTCCATCTAGGAGATATCCTCATTTGTGAGGAATTTCAGCAGGCCTAACCCAGTGGCTGCCAGACAGCATTAGACACGAACGGTTGCCCTTTTCCATGGAAAAACCAATTATGCATCCTATGTTCCTGATGTCAGTTTTTAGGAGGCCATTGGCGCTACACTGGCAGACAAATTTCCATCTGGCGGTAGATTGCACCTTGGAGATGTCCTCATTTTTATGGAATTTTAGTGGTATTTTAGTACTCAGAAGCCCAGTGGCAGACAGACAGCATTAAACATAAACGGTGGGCCTTTTCCATAGGAAACCGAAGTCTCCAGGCCAGGTTCCGAATGTCAGTTTGAAGGAGGCCTTTGGCACTGCAAGAGCAGACAAACTTCCATCTGGTGGCATATTGCATCTTGGAGATATCCTCATTTGTATGTAATTTTAGTAGCCATAAGCCCAGTGGCAGGCAGACAGCATTAGACACGAACGGTGGCCCTTTTCCATGGGAAACCAAAGTCTCAACCCCAGGTTCCTGATGTCAGTTTGAAGGAGGCCTTTGGCAGTACAAAGGCAGACCACGTTCCGTCTGGTGGTTGATTGCATCGAGGAGATATCCTCATTTCTCTGGAATTTCAGCAGGCATAAGCCCAGTGGCAGACAGACAGCATTAGACAGGAACGGTGGCCCTTTTCCATAGAAAACCAAAGTCTCCACCTCACGTTCCTGATGTCAGTTTGTAGGAGGCCTTTGGAACTACAAGGGCAGACAAACTTCCGTCAGGTGGTAGATTGCACCTTGGAGATATCCTCATTTGTAGAGAATTTTATTGGAATTCTAGTAGGCATAAGCCAAGTGGCTGGCAGAGAGCATGAGACACAAACGGTGGCCCATTTCCTTGGGAAACCAAAGTCTCCATCTCACGTTCCTGATGTCAGTTTGTAGGAGGCCTTTGGTACTACAAGGGCAGACATACTTCTATCTTGTGGTTGATTGCATCGCAGAGATATCCTCATTTTTATGGAACTTCAGCAGTCATAACCACTGTACCAGGCAGACAGCATTAGACAGGAACAGTGGTCTTTTTCCATGGGAAACCAAAGTCTCCACACTACGTTCCCGATATCAGGTTTTAGGAGGTCTTTTGCAGTACATGGGAAGACAAACTTCCGTCTGTTGGTTTATTTCATCGGGGAGATATCCTCATTTGTATGGAATTTCAGCAGGCAGAAGCCCAGTGGCAGGCAGAGAGCATTAGACACAAACGGTGGCCCTTTTCCATGGGAAACCAAAGTCTCCAACCCAGGCTTCTGATGTCGGTTTTCAGGAGGCCTTTGGCATTAAAAGTCTAGACAAACATCCATCTGGTGGGAAATTGCATTTGGGAGATATCCTCATACGTATGGAATTTTAGTAGGCATATACCCACTGGCAGGCAGCAGCATTAGACATGAACAATGGGCCTTTTCCATGGAAAAACAAATTATCCATCCTCACGTTCCTGATGTCATGTTTTAGGAGGCCTTTGGCACTACAAGAGCAGACAAACTTCCACGTGGTGGTAGATTGCACCTGAGAGATATTCTCATTTGTAAAGAATTTTAGACGAATTTTAGTACGCAGATTCCAAGCGGCAGGCAGACAGAATTAGACATGAATAGTGGCCCTTTTCCAGGGGAAATGAAAGTCTGCAGGCCAGGTTCCGGATGTCAGTTTTTGGGAGGCCTTTTGCACTACAAGAACAGACAAACTTCCAACTGGTGGCATATTGCATCTTGGAGATATCCTCATTTGTATGTAATTTCTGTAGCCATAAGCCCAGTGGCCGGGCGACAGCATTAGACACGAACGGTGGCCCTTTTCCATGGGAAACCGAATTCTCCACTCCAGGCTCCTGATGTCTATTTGTAGGAGGCCTTTGGCACTACAGGGGCAGACAAACTTCCGTCAGGTGGTTGATTGCATCGGAGAGATTTCCCAATTTCTTTGGAATTTCAGCAGGCAGAAGCCCAGTGGCAGGCAGACAGCATTAGACATGAACGCTGGCCCTTTTCCATGGGAAAACAAAGTCTCCACCCCTGATTCCTGATGTCAGTTTTTTAGGAGGGCTTTGGTACTACAAGGGCAGAGAATCTTCCATCTGGTTGTAGATTGCACCTGGGAGATATCCTCATTTCTATGGAATTTTAGTGGAATTTTAATAGGAAGAAGCCCAGTGGCAAGCAGACAGCATTACACACGAACGGTGGCCCATTTGTATGGGAAACCAAAGTCGCCACTCCCGGTTCCTGATGTCAGTTTTTAGGAGGCCTTTGCCACTACAAGGGCAGGCAAACTTCCATCTGGTGGTAAATTGCATCTGCGAGATATCCTCATTTGTATGGAGATTTAGCAGGCATATGCCCAGTGGCAGGCACACAGCATTAGGCATGAACAGTGCCCTATTCCACGGGAAACCAAATTATACATCCTACGTTGTGGAGAGAATGTGAATTGGAAGGGACAGACTGCGTTTGCGGAAGACGAATCGGGTTGTAACGCGAAGCAGGGCCAGGCACATCCCTCTCCAGAGATAACCTTTATCTCAAGGTCACAGACCCCTCTCTCTTTCCTTGCATACCAGTACTTTTCCACTACCCTTAAGAAACTAGTAAGACCCCCTATGACGTAGCGAAACCCAGAAGGTACTTAAACCCTGTGTTTTAGATAATAAACGCTTTTGACCAAACACATCACATTGGTGTTAACTGAGTCATTTGCCCGAACCCCACGCTCGCAGCTCGTGGTGGTCGTGTCTTCAATTAAACCCAGGCCACCAAGGCGATGGCTGAATAAGCCGCAACACTACGTTTAAGAAGAGAGTTTATAGGAGCCCTTTGGCACTACAAGGGCAGAGAAACTTCAAACCCGGAGTAGATTGCACCTGCAAGATATTCTCAATTTTATAGAATTTTAGAGGAATTTCAGTACGCCAAATCCCACCGGCAGGCACACAGAATTAGACATGAATAGCGGCCTTTTCCAGGGGAAACCAAAGTCTCCAGGCCAGGTTCCTGATGTCAGCTTTTAGGAGGCCTTTTGCACTACAAGAACAGACAAACTTCCGACTGGTGGCATATTGCATCTTGGAGATATCCTCATTTGTATGGAATTATAGTGGAATTAAAGTAGGCAGAAGCCCAGTGGCAAGTAGACAGCATTAAACACCAACGGTGGCCCATTTCCATGGGAAACCAAAGTCTCCACCCCACGTTCATGATGTCCGTTTCTAGGAGGCCTTTGGAACTACAAGAACAGACAAACTTCCAACTGGTGGCATATTGCATCTGGGAGATATCCTCATTTGTATGTAATTTCTGTAGCCATAAGCCCAGTGGCCGGCAGACAGCATTAGACACGAACGGTGGCCCTCTTCCATGGGAAACCGAATTCTCCACTCCAGGCTCCTGATGTCAATTTGTAGGAGGCCTTTGGCACTACAGGGGCAGACAAACTTCCATCAGCTGGTTGATTGCATCGGAGAGATTTCCAAATATCTTTGGAATTTCAGCAGGCAGAAGCCCAGTGGCAGGCAGACAGCATTAGACATGAACGCTGGCCCTTTTCCATGGGAAAACAAAGTCTCCACCCCTGGTTCCTGATGTCAGTTTTTTAGGAGGGCTTTGGTACTACAAGGGCAGAGAATCTTCCATCTGGTTGTAGATTGCACCTGGGAGATATCCTCATTTCTATGGAATTTTAGTGGAATTTTAATAGGAAGAAGCCCAGTGGCAAGCAGACAGCATTACACACGAACGGTGGCCCATTTTCATGGGAAACCAAAGTCGCCACTCCCGGTTCCTGATGTCAGTTTTTAGGAGGCCTTTGCCACTACAAGGGCTGGCAAACTTCCATCTGGTAGTAAATTGCATCTGCGAGATATCCTCATTTGTATGGAATTTTAGCAGGCATACGCCCAGTGGCAGGCACACAGCATTAGGCATGAACAGTGCCCTATTCCACGGGAAACCAAATTATACATCCCACGTTTAAGAAGTGAGTTTATAGGAGCCCTTTGGCACTACAAGGGCAGAGAAACTTCAAACCGGGAGTAGATTGCACCTGCAAGATATTCTCAATTTTATAGAATTTTAGAGGAATTTCAGTACGCCAAATCCCACCGGCAGGCACACAGAATTATACATGAATAGTGGCCTTTTCCAGGGGAAACCAAAGCCTCCAGGCCAGGTTCCTGATGTCTGTTTTTAGGAGGCCTTTTGCACTACAAGAACAGACAACCTTCCGACTGGTGACATATTGCATCTTGGAGATATCCTCATTTGTATGGAATTCTAGTGCAATCACAGTAGGCAGAAGCCCAGTGGCAAGTAGACAGCATTAAACACCAACGGTGGCCCATTTCCATAGGAAATCAAAGTCTCCTCCCCAGGTTCCTGATGTCAATTTGTAGGAAGCCTTTGGCTCTACAGGGGGAGACAAACTTCCATCTGGTGGTAGATTGCACCTGGGAGACATCCTCATTTGTAAGGAATTTTAGTGGGATTTTAATAGGCAGAAGCCTAGTGGCAGGAACACATCATTAGACACGAACGCTGGCCCATTTCCATGGGAAACCAAAGTCTCCACTCCAGGTTCCTGGTGTCAGTTTGTAGGAGGCCTTTGGAACTACAAGGGCAGATAAACTTCCAACTGGTGGTAGATTCCATCTGGGAGATATCCTCATTTCTCTGGAATTTCAGCAGGCATAAGCCCAGTGGCAGACAGACAGCATTAGACAGGAACGGTGGCCCTTTGCCATAGAAAACCAAAGTCTCCACCGCACGTTCATCATGTCAGTTTTTAGGAGGCCTTTGGCACTACGAGGGCAGACCAACTTCCACCTTGTGGTAGATTCCACCTGGGAGATATCCTCATTTTTATGGAATTTTAGAGGAATTTTTGTTGGACGAAGCGCAGTGGCAGGCAGACAGCATTAGACACGAACGATGGCTCATTTCTATGGGAAACCAAAGTCTCCACCCCACGTTCCTGATGTCCGTTTCTCGGAGGCCTTTGGCACTGCAAGGGCAGAGAAACTTCCACCTGATGGTAGATTGCACCTGCGAGATATCCTTATTTGTATGGAACTTCAGCAGTCGTAACAACAGTTCCAGACAGATAGCATTAGACATGTTCACTGGCCCATATCCATGGGAAACCAAAGTCTCCACACCACGTTCCCAATGTCAGGTTTTAGGAGGCCTTTGGTAGTACAAGGGCAGACAAACTTCCGTCTGGTGGTTGATTGCATCGGGGAGATATCCTCATTTTTATGGAATTTCAGCAGGTAGAAGCCCAGTGGCAGGCAGACAGTATTAGACACGAACGGTGACCCTTTTCCATGGGAAAACAAAGTCTCCAACCCAGGCTCCTGATGTCAGTTTGTAGGAGGCTTTTGGCATTAAAAGGGCAGACAAACTTCCATCTGGTGGGAAATTGCATTAAGGAGATATCCTCCTTTGTAGGGAATTTTAGTAGGCATATGCCCCCTGGCAGGCAGACAGCATTAGACACGAACGGTGGCCTTTTTCCATGGAAAAACAAATTATCCATCCTATGTTCCTGATGTCAGTTTGAAGGAGGCCTTTGGCACTGCAAGGGCAGACAAACTTCCATCTGGCGGTAGATTGCACCTCAGAGATGTCCTCATTTGTATGGAATTTTAGTGGTATATTAGTACTCAGAAACCCTGTGGAAGACAGACAGCATTAAACATGAATGGTGGGCCTTTTCTATAGAAAACCAAAGTCTCCAGGTGAGGTTCTGAATGTCAGCTTGAAGGAGGCCTTTGGCACTGCAAGAGCAGACAAACTTCCATCTGGTGGCATATTGGATCTGGGAGATATCCTCATTTGTATGTAATTTCAGTAGTCATAAGCCCAGTGGCAAGGAGACAGCATTAAACACCAAGGGTGGCCCTTTTCCATGGGAAAACAAAGCCCCTTCTCCAGATTCCTGATGTCAGTTTGTAGGAGGCCGTTAGCATTACAAGGGCAGACAATCTTTTAACTGGTGGTAGATTCCATCTGGGAGATATCCTCATTTATATGGGATTTTACTAGGCATAAGCCCAGTGGCAGGCACATAGCATTAGACACAAACGGTGGCCCATTTCCATGGGAAACCAAAGTCTCCACCCCACATTCCTAATGTCAGTTTTTAGGAGGCCTTTGGCACTACAAGGGCAGACAAACTTCCACCTGGTGGTAGATTGCACCTGGGAGATATCCTCATTTGTATGAAACTTCGCAGTCATAATCACAGTGCCAGGCAGACAGCATTAGACAGGAACGGTGGTCCTTTTCCATGGGAAACCAAATTCTCCACCCCACGTTCCTGATGTCATTTCCTAGGAGGCCTCTGGCACTACAAGAGTAGACAAACTTCCAACTGCTGGTAGATTCCATCTGGGAGATATCCTCATTTGTATGTAATTTTAGTAGCCATAATCCCAGTGGCAGGCAGACAGCATTAGACACGAACGGTAGTCCTTTTTCTTGGGAAACCAAAATCTCCGCCCCAGGTTCCTGATGTCAATTTGTAGGAAGCCTTTGGCTCTTCCGGGGCAGACAAACTTCCATCTGGTGGTAGATTACACCTGAGAGACATCCGCATATGTATGGAATTTTAGTGGAATTTTAATAGGCAGAAACCTAGTGGCAGGCACACATCATTATACGCGAACGGTGGCCCTTTTCCAGGGGAAAACAAAGTCTCCACCCCAGATTCCTGATGTCAGTTTGCAGGAAGCATTTGGCACTATAAGAGCAGACAAACTTATATCTGGCGATAGACTGCACCCGGGAGATGTCTTCATTTGTCTGGAATTTCAGTGGAATTTTCGTAGGCAGAAGCCCAATGGCCGGCAGAAATCTTTAGACACGACCGGTGGCCCATTTCCATGAGAAACCAAAGACACCACCCCAGGTTCCTGATGTCAGTTTTTAGGAGGCCTTTGGCACTACAAGGGCAAACAAACTTCGAACTGGTGGTGGATTCCATCTGGGAGATATCCTCATTTGTGAGGAATTTTAGCAGGCATAACCCCAGCGGCAGGCAGACACCATTAGACACGAACGGTGGCCCATTTCCATGGGAAACCCAAATCTCCGCGCTCATTGCTGATGTCACTTTGTAGGAGGCCTTTTCCAACATACAGGCAGAGAAACTTCCATCTGGTTGTAGATTGCACCTGGGAGATATCCTCATTTTTATGGAATTTTAGTGGAATTTTTGTAGGAAGAAGCCCAGTGGCAGGCAGACAGCATTACACACGAACGGTGGCCAATTTCTATAGGAAACCAAAGTCTCCACCCCACGTTCCTGATGTCCATTTCTAGGAAGGCTTTGGCACTACATGGGCAGACAATCTTCCATCTGCTGGTTGATTCAATCGGGGAGAAATCCTCATTTGTATGGAATTTCAGCAGGTAGAAGCCCAGTGGCAGGCAGACACCATTAGACACGAACGGTGGCCCATTTCCATGGGAAACCCAAATCTCCGCGCTCATTGCTGATGTCACTTTGTAGGAGGCCTTTTCCAACATACAGGCAGAGAAACTTCCATCTGGTTGTAGATTGCACCTGGGAGATATCCTCGTTTCTATGGAATTTTAGTGGAATTTTAGTAGGAAGAAGCCCAGTGGCAGGCAGACAGCATTACGCACGAACGGTGGCCCATTTCTATAGGAAACCAAAGTCTCCACCCCACGTTCCTGATGTCCATTTCTAGGAAGGCTTTGGCACTACATGGGCAGACAATCTTCCATCTGCTGGTTGATTCAATCGGGGAGAAATCCTCATTTGTATGGAATTTCAGCAGGTAGAAGCCCAGTGGCAGGCAGACAGCATTAGACATGAACGGTGGCCCTTTTCCCATGGGCAGCCAAAGTCTCCATGCCACGTTCCTGATGTCAGGTTTTAGGAGGCCTTTGGCAGTACAAGGGCAAACAAACTTCCGTCTGGTGGCTGATTGCATTGGGGAGATATCCTCATTTGTATGGAATTTCAGCAGGTAGAAGCCCAGTGGCAGGCAGACAGCATTAGACACGAACGGTGGCCCTTTTCCATGGGAAAACAAAGTCTCCAACCCAGGCCCCTGATATCAGTTTGTAGGAGGCCTTTGGCATTAAAAGGGCAGAGAAACTTCCATCTGGGAAATTGCATTTGGGAGATATCCTCATTTGTAGGTAATTTTAGTAGGCTTATGCCCGCTGGCAGGTAGACAGCATTAGACACGAACGGTGGCCCTTTTCAATGGAAAAACAAATTATCCATCCTATGTTCCTGATGTCAGTTTTTAAAAGGCCTTTGGCACTACAAGGGCAGACAAACTTCCATCTGGCGGTAGATTGCACCTCGGAGATGTCCTCATTTTTATGGAATTTTAGTGGAATTTTAGTACTCAGAAGCCCAGTTGCAGACAGACAATATTAAATATGAACGGTGGGCCTTTTTCATAGGAAACCAAAGTCTCCATGTGAGGTTCTGAATGTCAGTTTGAAGGAGGCCTTTGGCACTGCAAGAGCAGACAAACTTCCATCTGGTGGCATATTGCATCTGGGAGATATCCTCATTTGTATGTAATTTCAGTAGTCATAAGCCCAGTGGCAAGGAGACAGCATTAAACACCAAGGGTGGCCCTTTTCCATGGGAAACCAAAGTCTCCACCCCAGGTTCCTGATGTCATTTTCTAGGAGGCCTCTGGCACTACAAGAGGAGACAAACTTCCAACTGGTGGCATATTGCATCTGGGAGATATCCTCACTTGTATGTTATTTTACTAGCCATAAGCCCAGTGGCAGGCAGACAGCATTAGACACGAATGGTTGCCCTTTTCCATGGGAAACCAAAGTGTCCGCCCCAGGTTACTGATGTCAATTTGTAGGAAGCCTTTGGCTCTACAGGGGCAGACAAACTTCCATCTGGTGGTAGATTGCACCTGGGAGACATCCTCATTTGTATGGAATTTTAGTGGGATTTTAATAGGCAGAAGCCTAGTGGCATGCACAAGCCATTAGGCACGAACGCTGGCCAATTCCATGGGAAACCAAAGTCTCCACTCCAGGGTCCTGGTGTGAGTTTGTAGGAGGCCTTTGGCACTACAAGAGCAGACAAAGTTCCATCTGGTGGTTGATTGCATCGAGGAGATATCCTCATTTGTATGGAATTTCAGCTGGCAGAAGCCCAGTGGCAGGCAGACAGCATTAGACACAAACAATGGACCTTTTCCATGGGAAACCAAAGTCTCTACCCCAGCTTCTTGATGTCAGTTTATAGGAGGCCTTTGGCACTACGGGGGCAGACAAACTTCCACCCGGTGGTAGATTACACCTGGGAGATATCCTCATTTTTATGGAACTTCAGCAGTCATAAACACAGTGCCAGGCAAAGAGCATTAGACAGGAACAGTGGTCCTTTTCCATGGGAAACCAAAGTCTCCACCATAGGTTCCTGATGGCAGTTTGTAGGAGGCCTTTGGCACTACAAGGGCAGAGAAACATCCATCTGGTGTTTGATTGCACCTGGGAGATATTCGCATTTGTATGGAATTTGAGTGGAGTTTTAGTAGGCAGAATCCCAGCGGCAGGCAGACAGAATTAGACATGAATAGTGGCCCATTTCCATGGGAAACCAAAGTCTCCACCCCAGGTTCCTGATGTCATTTTCTAGGAGGCCTCTGGCACTACAAGAGGAGACAAACTTCCAACTGGTGGCATATTGCATCTGGGAGATATCCTCATTTGTATGTAATTTTAGTAGCCATAATCCCAGTGGCAGGCAGACAGCATTAGACAGGAACCGTGGCCCTTTGCCATGGGAAACCAAAGTCTCCGCCCCAGCTTCTTGATGTCAATTTTTAGGAAGCCTTTTGCTCTACAGGGGAAGACAAACTTCCATTTGGTGGTAGATTGCACGTGAGAGACATCTTCAATGGTATGGAATTTTATTGGAATTTTAATAGGCAGAAGCCTAGTGGCAGGCAAACATCATTAGACACGAACCCTGTCGCATTTCCATGGGAAACCAAAGTCTCCACTCCAGGTTCCTGATGTCAGTATGTAGGAGGCCTTTGGCACTACAAGGGCAGACAAAGTTCCGTCTGGTGGTTGATTGCATTGAGGAGATATCCTCATTTGTATGGAATTTCAGCAGGCAGAAGATCAGTGGCAGGCAGACAGCATTAGACAAGAACGGTACCCCTTTTCCATTGGAAACAAAGTCTCCATCCCACGTTCCTGATGTCAGTTTGTAGGAGGCATTTGGCATTATAAGGGCAGACTAATTTCCAACTGGTTGTAGATTCCATCTGGGAGATATCCTCATTTGTATGGAATTTTACTAGGCATAAGCCCAGTGGCAGGCACATTGCATTAGACACAAACGGTGGCCCTTTTCCATGGGAAACCAAAGTCTCTACCTCACGTTCCTGATGTCAGTTTTTAGGAGGCCTTTGGAACTACACGGGCAGACAAACTTCCACCTCGTGGTAGAGTGCACCTGGGAGATATCCTCATTTGTATGGAACTTCAGCACTCATAACCACAATGCCAGGCTGACAGCATTAGATACGAACGGTGGTCCTTTCCCATGGGAAACCAAAGTCTCCACCCCTGGTTCCTGATGTCAGTTTTTTAGGAGGCCTTTGCCACTACAAGGGCAGACAATCTTCCATCTGGTGGTAAATTGCATCCGCGAGATATCCTCACTTGTATGGAATTTTAGGAGGCATACGCCCAGTGGCAGGCACACAGCATTAGGCATGAACAGTGGCTCTTTTTCATGGGAAACCAAATTATCCATCCTACGTTTCAGATGTCAGTTTATAGGAGACCTTTGGCCATACAAGGGCAGAGAAACTTCAAACCGGGGGTAGATTGCACCTGCGAGATATTCTCATTTGTATAGAATTTTAGAGTAATTTTAGTACGCAGAATCCCACCGGCAGGCACACAGAATTAGACATGAATAGTGGCCGTTTTCCAGGGGAAACCAAAGTCTCCAGGCCAGGTTCCTGATGTCAGTTTTTAGGAGGCCTTTTGCACTACAAGAACAGACAAACTTCCAACTGGTGGCATATTGCATCTTGGAGATATCTTCATTTGTATGGAGTTTTAGTGGAATTAAAGTAGGCAGAAGCCCAGTGGCAAGTAGACAGCATTAAACACAAACGGTGGCCCATTTCCATGGGAAACCAATGTCTCCGCCCCTGGTTTCTGATGTCACTTTGTAGGAAGCCTTTGGCTCTACATGGGCAGACAAACTTCCATCTGGTGGTAGATGGCACCTGGGAGACATCCTCATTTGTATGTAATTTTAGTAGCCATAAGCCCAGTGGCAGGCAGACAGAATTAGACAAGAACGCTGGTCCATTTCCATGGGAAACCAACGTCTCTCCCCCAGGTTCCTAATGTCAGTTTGAAGGAGGCCTTTGGAACTAAAAGGGCAGACAAACTTCCATCTGGTGGTAGATTGCACCTGGGAGATGTCCTCATTTGTAGAGAATTTTATTGGAATTTTAGTAGGCATAAGCCCAGTGGCTGGCAGAGAGCATTAGACACGAACGGTGGCCCATTTCCTTGGGAAACCAAAGTCTCCATCTCACGTTCCTGATGTCAGTTTGTAAGAGGCCTTTGGTACTACAAGGGCAGGCATACTTGTATCTTGTGGTTGATTGCATCGCGGAGATATCCTCATTTTTATGGAACTTCAGCAGTCATAACCACTATACCAGGCAGACAGCATTAGACAGGAACAGTGGTCGTTTTCCATGGGAAACCAAAGTCTCCACACTACGTTCCCGATGTCAGGTTTTAGGAGGCCTTTGGCAGTACATGGGAAGACAAACTTCCGTCTGGTGGTTGATTTCATCGGGGAGATATCCTCATTTGTATGGAATTTCAGCAGGTAGAAGCCCAGTGGCAGGCAGACAGCATTAGACATGAACGGTGGCCCTTTTCCATGGGAAACCGAAGTCTCCAATCCAGGCTTCTGATGTCGGTTTTTAGGAGGCCTTTGGCATTAAAAGTGTAGACAAACTTCCATCTGGAGGGAAATTGCATTTCGGAGATATCCTCATACGTATGGAATTTTAGTAGGCATATACCCACTGGCAGGCTGCAGCATTAGACATACACAATGGGCCTTTTCCATGGAAAAACAAATTATCCATCCTATGTTCCTGATGTCTTTTTTTAGGAGGCCTTTGGCAATACAAGAGCAGACAAACTTCCACCTGGTGGTAGATTGCACCTGAGAGATATTCTCATTTGTAAAGAATTTTAGACGAATTTTAGTACGCAGATTCCAAGCGGCAGGCAGACAGAATTAGACATGAATAGTGGCCCTTTTCCAGGGGAAATGAAAGTCTGCAGGCCAGGTTCCTGATGTCAGTTTTTAGGAGGCCTTTTGCACTACAAGAACAGACAAACTTCCAACTGGTGGCATATTGCATCTTGGAGATATCCTCATTTCGATGGAATTTTAGTGGAATTAAAGTAGGCAGAAGCCCAGTGGCAAGTAGACAGCATTAAACACCAACGGTGGCCCATTTCCATGGGAAACCAAAGTCTCCACCCCATGTTCCGGATGTCCGTTTCTAGGAGGCCTTTGGAACTACAAGAGCAGACAAACTTCCAACTGGTGGCATATTGCATCTGGGAGATATCCTCATTTGTATGTAATTTCTGTAGCCATAAGCCCAGTGGCCGGCAGACAGCATTAGACACGAACGGTGGCCCTTTTCCATGGGAAACCGAATTCTCCACTCCAGGCTCCTGATGTCAATTTGTAGGAGGCCTTTGGCACTACAGGGGCAGACAAACTTCCATCAGGTGGTTGATTGCATGGGAGAGATTTCCCAATTTCTTTGGAATTTCAGCAGGCAGAAGCCCAGTGGCAGGCAGACAGCATTAGACATGAACGCTGGCCCTTTTCCATGGGAAAACAAAGTCTCCACCCCTGGTTCCTGATGTCAGTTTTTTAGGAGGGCTTTGGTACTACAAGGGCAGAGAATCTTCCATCTGGTTGTGGATTGCACCTAGGAGATATCCTCATTTCTATGGAATTTTAGTGGAATTTTAATAGGAAGAAGCCCAGTGGCAAGCCGACAGCATTACACACGAACGGTGGCCCATTTGCATGGGAAACCAAAGTCGCCACTCCTGGTTCCTGATGTCAGTTTTTAGGAGGCCTTTGCCACTACAAGGGCAGGCAAACTTCCATCTGGTGCTAAATTGCATCTGCGAGATATCCTCATTTGTATGGAATTTTAGCAGGCATACGCCCAGTGGCAGGCACACAGCATTAGGCATGAACAGTGCCCTATTCCACGGGAAACCAAAGTATACATCCCACGTTTAAGAAGTGAGTTTATAGGAGCCCTTTGGCACTACAAGGGCAGAGAAACTTCAAACCGGGAGTAGATTGCACCTGCAAGATATTCTCAATTTTATAGAATTTTAGAGGAATTTCATTACGCCGAATCCCAGCGGCAGGCACACAGAATTAGACATGAATAGTGGCCGTTTTCCAGGGGAAAACAAAGTCTCCAGGCCAGGTTCCTGATGTCAGTTTATAGGAGGCCTTTTGCACTACAAGAACAGACAACCTTCCGACTGGTGGCATATTGCATCTTGGAGATATCCTCATTTGTATGGAATTCTAGTGGAATTAAAGCAGGCAGAAGCCCAGTGGCAAGTAGACAGCATTAAACACCAACGGTGGCCCTTTTCCATGGGAAACCAAAGTCTCCGCACCAGGTTCCTGATGTCAATTTGTAGGAAGCTTTTGGCTCTACAGGGGCAGACAAACTTCCATCTGGTGGTAGAGTGCACCTAGGAGACATCCTCATTTTTAAGGAATTTTAGTGGGATTTTAATAGGCAGAAGCCTAGTGGCAGGAACACATCATTAGACACGAACGCTGGCCCATTTCCAAGGGAAACCAAAGTCTCCACTCCAGGTTCCTGGTGTCAGTTTGTAGGAGGCCTTTGGAACTACAAGGGCAGATAAACTGCCAACTGGTGGTAGATTCCATCTGGGAGATATCCTCATTTCTCTGGAATTTCAGCAGGCATAAGCCCAGTGGCCGGCAGACAGCATTAGACAGGAATGGTGGCCCTTTTCCATGGAAAACCAAAGTCTCCACCCCACGTTACTGATGTCAATTTGCAGGAGGCCTTTGGCACTACAAGGGCTACATACTTCCATCTCGTTGTATATTCCATTACTGAGATATCCTTCTTTGTATGGAATTTTATTGGAATTTTAGTATGCAGAAGCCGAGTAGCCAGCAAACAGCATCTGACAAGAACTGTGGCCCTTTTCCATGGGAAATAAAAGTCTCCACCCAACATTCCTGATGTCCGTTTGTAGGAGGCCTTTGGAACTACAAGCCCAGGAAAATTTCCAACTGGTGGTAGATTGCATCCTGAAGACATCCTCATTTGTATGCAATATTAGCAGCCATAAGCCCAGTGGCAGGCAGACAGCATTAGATTTGCACGGTGGTCCTTTTCCATGGGAAACCAAGGTCACCACCTCACGTTCCTGAATGTCAGTTTGTAGGAGGCCTTTGGCACTACAAGGGCAGCCAAAATTCTATCTGGTGGTAGATTCCACCTGGGAGATGTCCTCATTTGTATGGAAATTCATCAGGCATGAGCCCAGTGGCAGGCAGACAGCATTAGATTTGAACGGTGGCCCTTTTCCATGGGAAACCAAAGTCTCCACCTCACGTTCCTGATGACAATTTGTAGGAGGCCTTTGGAATTACACAGGAAGACAAACTTCCATCTGGTAGTAGATTGTTCCTGGGAGATATCCTCATTTCTATGCAATTTTAGAAGGGAGAACCACAGTGGCAGGTAGACTGCATTAGACACGAACAGTGGCCCCTTTCCATGGGAAACCAAAGTCTTCACTCCAGGTTCCTGATGTCTGTGTGTTGGAAACCTTAACACTGCAAGGGAAGACAAACATCCAAGTGGTGGTGGATTCTATCTGGGAGATATCCCCATTTGTATAAAATTTAAGACGGCATAAGCCCAGTGGCCGGCAGACAGCATTAGACAAAAACGGTGGCATTTTTCCATGGGAAACCAAAGTCTCCACCTCACGTTCCTGATGTCAGTTTTTAAGACGCCTTAGGCACTACAAAGGCAAAGGAAAATTCATCTGTTGGTAGATTGCACCAGGGAGATATCCTCATTTGAATGGAATTTTAGTGGAATTTTAGTCGGCAGAATCCGAAAAGTCGCCAGATAGCATTAGACAAGAACGGTGGCCCTTTTCCATGGGAAACCAAAGTCTCCATCTCACGTTCCTGATGTCAGTTTGTAGGATGCCTTTGGCACTACAAAGGCAGATAAACTTCCATCTGGTGGTAGATTCCATCTGGGAGATATCCTCATTTTTGTGGAATTTCAGCAGGCATGAGCCTAGTTCCAGGCAGACTGCATTAGACACTAACGGTGGCCCTTTTCAATGGGACACCAAAGTCTCCAACTCACGTTCCTTATGTTAGTTTATAGGAGGCCTTTGGAACTACAAGGGCACACAAACGTCCATCTCTTGGGAGAATGCAACTGTGAGATATCCTCATTTGCATGGAATTTAAGTGGAATTCTTGTGGGCAGAATCCCAGCGGCACATAGCGAGCATTAGACACGAACGGTGGCCCTTTTCCATGGGAAATCAACGTCTCCACCTCACGTTCTTTATATCAGTTACTACGAGGCCTTTGGCACTACAAGGGCAGACAAAATTCCATCTGCTGGTAGATTCCACCTGGGAGATATCCTCTGTTGTATGGAATTTCAGCAGGCATATGCCCAGTTGCAGGCAGACAGCATTAGACAAGAACGGTGGCCTTTTTCATGGGAAACCAAAGTCTCCACCCCACATTCCTGATGTAAATTTATACGAGGCTTTTGGCACGATAAGGGCAGACAAACTTCCAACTGGTGGTAGATTGCACGTGAGAGATATCTTCATTTGCATGGAATTTTAGTGGAATTTTAGTAGGCAGAATCCCAATGGTCGACAGAGAGCATAAGACACAAACGGTGTCCCTTTTCCATTAGACACGAAGGTCTCTACCCCAGTCTCCTGATGTCAGTTGCTGGGAGGCCTTTGGCACTACAAGGCTAGAAAAACTTCCACCTGGTGGTAGATTGCATCTGGGAGATATCCTCATTTGTATGCAATTTTAGCAGGCAGAAGCCCAGTGGCAGGCAGACAACATTAGACACAAACGGTGGCCATTTTCCATAGGAAACCAAAGTCTCCACCTCACATTCCTGATGTCAATTTGTAGGAGGCCTTTGGCATTACAAGGGCAAACAAAACTCCATCTCGTGGGAGAATGCAACTGCGAGATATCCTCATTTGCATGGAATTTAAGTGGAATTCTTGTGGGCAGAATCCCAGCGGCAGGTAGAGAGCATTAGACACGAACGGTGGCTCTTTTCCATGGGACACCAAAGCAGGGTTATGCCTGCTAAAATTCCATACAAATGAGGATATCTCACAGATGCAATTTACCACAAGATGGAAGTTTGCCTGACCTTGTAGTGACAAAGGCCTACTAAAATCTGACATTGGGAACGTGGTGTGGAGACTTTGGTTTCCCATGGAAAAGGACTACCGTTCGTGTCTAATGCTGTCTGCCTGGCACTGTGGTTATGACTGCTGAAGTTCCATACAAATGAGGTTATCTCCCAGGTGCAATCTACAACCAGGTGGAAGTTTGTCTTCCCTTGTAGTGCCAAAGGCCTCCTAAAAATGAACATCAGAAACGCGGGCTGGAGACTTTGGTTTCCCATAGAAATGGGCCACCGTTCGTGTCTAATGCTGTCTGCCTGCCACTGGCCTACTTCCTACTAAAATTCCACTAAAATTCAAAAAAAAAATGAGGATATCTCCCAGGTGCAATCTACAACCAGATGGAAGTTTCTCTGCCCTTATATTGGAAAACACCTCCTACAAAGTGACATCAGCAACGTGGGGTGGAGATTTTGAATTCCCATGGAAAAGGGCCACCGTTCGTATCTAAGGATGTCTGCCTCCCACTGGGGTTATGCCTGCTGAAATTCCATACAAATGAGGATATCTCCCAGATGGAATCTACCACCAGTTGGAAGTTTGTCTGCCCTTGTAGTGCCAAAAGCCTCCTAAAAAAGGACATCAGGAACCTGGAGTGGACACTTTGGTTTCCCATGGAAATGGGCCACTGTTCGTATCTAATGCTGTCTGCCTGGTATTGTGGTTATGAGTGCGGAAGTTCCATACAAATGAGGATATCTCCCAGGTGCAATCTACCACCAAATGGAAGTTTGTCTGCCCTTGTAGTGCCAAAGGCCTCCTAAATACTGACATCAGGAACGTGGATTGGACTTTGGTTTCCCATGGAAAGGGGCACCGTTTGTGCCTAATGCAATGTGCCTGCCGCTGGGCTTATGCCTAGTAAAATTCCATACAAATGAGGATATCTCCCAGATGGAATTTACCATCAGATGGAAGTTTGTCTGCCCTTGTAGTGGCAAAGGCCTCCTATGAAACTGACATCAGGAACCAGGGGTGCAGACTTTGTTTTCCCATGGAAAAGGGCCACCGTTCGTGTCTAATGCTGTCTGCCTTCCACTCGGGTTATGCCTGCTGAAATTCCTCACAAATGAGGATATCTCCCTGATGGAATCTTCCACCAGTTGGAAGTATGTCTGCCCTTGTAATGCTAACGGCCTCCTACAAACTGACATCAGGAATCTGGAGAAGGCGCTTTGGTTTCCCATGGAAAAGGGCCACCCTTGGTGTTTAATGCTGTCTCCTTGCCACTGGGCTTATGACTACTGAAATTACATACAAATGAGGATATCTCCCAGATGCAATATGCCACCAGATGGAAGTTTGTCTGCCCTTGTAGTGCCAAAGGCCTCCTAAAAACTAACATCAGGAACATAGGATGGATAATTTGTTTTTCCATGGAAAAGGGCCACCTTTCGTGTCTAATGCTGTCTGCCTGCCAGTGGGCATATGCCTACTAAAATTCCCTACAAATGAGGATATCTCCCAAATGCAATTTCCCACCAGATGGAAGTTTGTCTGCCCTTTTAATGCCAAAGGCCTCTGACAAACTCACTTCAGGAGCCTGGGGTGGAGACTTTGTTTTCCCATGGAAAAGGGTCACCGTTCGTGTCTAATGCTGTCTGCCTGCCACTGGGCTTCTACCTGCTGAAATTCCATACAAATGAGGATATCTCCCCGATGCAATCAACCACCTGACGGAAGTTTGTCTGCGCTTGTACTGCCAACGGCCTCCTAAAACCTGACATCGGGAACGTGGTGTGGAGACTTTGGTTTCCCATGGAAAAGGGCCACCGTTTGTGTCTAATGCTATGTGCCTGCCACTGGGCTTATGCCTAGGAAAATTCCATACAAATGAGGATATCTCCCAGATGGAATCTACCACCAGTTGAAAGTTTGTCTGCCCTTGTAATGCCAACGGCCTCCTACAAACTGACATCAGGAATCTGGAGAGGACGCTTTGGTTTCCCATGGAAAGGGGCCACCGTTGGTAATTAATGCTGTCTCCTGGCCACTGGGCTTATGACTACTGAAATTACATAAAAATGAGGATATCTCCCAGACGCAATATGCCACCAGATGGAAGTTTGTCTGCTCTTGTTGTGCCAAAGGCCTCCTACAAACTGATATCAGGAATGTGGAGTTGAGTCCCCTCCATAGCCCTCAATATCCCCTCTGGAGCCCCCAATGTCTCCTCCATAGCCCCAAATGTCCCCTCCATAGCCTTCCATGTCTCGTATGGAGCCCCCAATATCACCTCCATAGCCCCCAATGTACCACCATAGACCTCAATGTCCCCTATGGAGCCCCAATGTCCCATACGGAGCCGCCAATATCCCCTCCATAGCCCCCAATGTCCCCTCCAAAGCCCTCGATGTCTTTTATGGAGTCCCCAATGTCCCCTATGGCGCCCCCAATGTCCCCTACATAGGCCACAATGTTCACACCATAGCCCTCAATGTCCCTTATGGAGCCCGCAATGTCCTCTCCATAGCCCCCAATCTCCCCTCCATAGCCCACAATATCTCACCCATAGCCCTCAATGTCCCCTATGGAGCCCCCAATGTCCCTTATGGAGCCCCCAATGTCCCCTCCATAGCTCGCAATGTCCCCTATGGAGCCGTCAATGTCCCCTCTGGAGCCCGCAATGTCCCCTAAAGAGCCCCTAATGTCCCCTATGCAACCCCCAATGTCCCATCTGGAGCCCCCAATGTCCACTCCATAGCCAACAATGTCCAATATGGAGTTCCCAAAGTCCCCTATGGAGCCCCCAATGTCCCCTCCAAAGCCCCCAATGTCCCCTCTGGAGCCCCCAATGTCCTCTCCATAGCCCACAATGTCCAATATGGAGTTCCCAAAGTCCCCTATGGAGCCCCCAATGTCCTCTCCAAAGCCCCCAATGTCCCCTCTGGAGCCCCCAATGTCCACTCCATAGCCCACAATGTCCAATATGGAGTTCCCAAAGTCCCCAATGGAGCCCCCAATGTCCCCTTCACAGCCCTCAGTGTCCCCACCATAGCCCACAATGACCCCTCCCTAGCCCTCAGTGTTCCCTCCATAGCCCCCAATGTCCCTTCAGGTGACCCCAATGTCCCCTCCATAGCCCTCAGTGCCCCCTCCAAAGCCCCCAATGTCCCCTCCATGCCCCTAATGACCCATCCAAACCCACAATGGCCGCTCCATAGTCGCCAATGTACCCTCTAGAGCCCCCAATGTCCCTTCCATAGCCCTCAATGTCCTCTCTGGAGCCCTCAATGTCCCCTCTGTAGCCCCCAGGGTCACATCCATAGCCTCCAATGTCCCCTCTGCAGCCCCCCCATGACCCCTCCATAGTCCTCAATGTCCCCTCCATAGCCCCCAATGTCCTCTATGGAGCCCCCAATGTCCCCTCTGGAACCCAAAATGTCCCCTCCATAGCCCTCAATTTCCCCTCGGCAGCCCCCAATGTCCACTCCGTAGCCCACAATGTCCCCTCTGGAGCACTCAATGCTTCCTATGGAGCCCCCAATGTCCCCTCCATAGCCATCAATATCTCCTATGGAGCCCCCAATGCCCCCTCTTGAGTCCCCAATGTCCCCTCTGGAGCCCCCAATGTCCCCTCCATAGCACTCAATATTCACTCTCTAGTACCCAGTGTCACCTTCATAGCCCTCAATGTCCCCTATGGAGCCCCCAATGCCCCCTCCATAGCCCCCAATGTCCCCTCTGGAGCCCTCAATGTCCCCTCTGGAGCCCTCAATGTCCCCTCTGGAGCCCTCAAAGTCCCCTCCATAGCCCCCAATGTCCCCTCTGGAGCCCTTAATGTTCCCTCTGTAGCGCCCAGTGTCCCCTATGGATCCCCCAATGTCCCCTCCATAGCCCCCAATGTCCCCTCCATAGCGCCCAATGTCTCCTCTGGAGCCCTCAATGTTCCCTCCATAGCCCTCAATGTCCCCTCTTGAGCCCCCAATGTCCCCTATGGAGCCCCCAATGTACACTCCATTGCCCTCAGTATCGCCTCTGGAGTTGTCAATGTCCCCTCCATAGCCCCCAATGTCCCCAATGGAGCCCCTAATGTCCTCTCCATAGCCCCCAATGTCCCCTCTGGAGCCCCCCATGTCCCCTCCATAGCCCTCAATGTCCCCTCCATAGCCCTCAATGTCTCCTATGGAACTCCTAATGTCCCCTCCATAGCCCCCAATGTCCCCTCTGGAGCCTCCCATGTCCCCTCCATAGCCCCCAATATCCCCTCCCTAGCGCTCAATGTCCCCTATGGAGCCCCCAATGTCCCCTCATGAGTCCCCAATGTTCCCTCTGGAGCCCTCAATGTCCCCTCTGGAGCCCGCAATTTCCACTATGGAGCCCCCAATGTCCCCTCCTGAGCACCCAATGTCCCCTCCCTAGTCCTCAATGTCCCCTATGGAGCCCCCAATGTCCCCTCTGGAGCCCCCCATGTCCCCTCCATAGCCCCCAATATCCCCTCCCTAGTCCTCAATGTCCCCTATGGAGCCCCCAATGTCCCCTCGTGAGTCCCCAATGTCCCCTCTGGAGCCTTCAATGTCCCATCTGGAGCCCTCATTGTACCCTACAGAGCCCTCAATGTCCACTCTTGAGCCCCCAATATCCCCTCTTGAGCACCCAATGTCCCCTCCATAGCCCTCAATATCCCCTCTGTAGCCCCCTGTGTCACCTCCACAGCTCTCAATGTCCCCTATGGAGCCCCCAATGTTCCCTCTGGAGCCCTCAATGTCCCCTCTAGAGCCCGCAATTTCCACTATGGAGCCCCCAATGTCCCCTCCATAGCCCCCTATGTCTTCTCCCTAGCCCTCAATGTCCCCTCTGGATCCCCCAAAGTCCTCTCCTTAGCCCCCAATGTCCCCTACAGATCCCTCAATGTCGCCTCCATCGCCCTAAATGTCCCCTACTGAGCCCCCAATATCCCCTCCATTGCTCTCAATAGCCCCTCTGGAGCCTTCAATGTCCCCTATGGATCCCAAATATCCCCTCTTGAGCCCCCAATGTCCCCTCCATAGCCGTCAAAATCCCCTCTGGTGCCCTCAATATCCCCTCCATAGCCTTCAATGTCCCCTATGGAGCCCTCAATGTCCTCTCTGGTTCCCCAAATGTCCCCTCCGTAGCCCCCAATGTCCCCTCATGGCCTCCAAATTACCCTTCATAGCCCTCAATGTCCTCTCTGGAGCCCTCAATGTCCCCTCCATAGCCCTCAATGTCTCCTCTGGAGCCCTCAATGTCCCCTCCATAGACCTCGATGTCCCCTATGGAGGCTCGAATGTCCCCTTTGTAGGCCCCAAAGTACCTTCCATAGCCCTCAATGTCCCCTCCATAGCCCTCAATGTCCCTTAAGGAGCCCCCAATGTCCCCTCCATAGCCATCAATATCCCCTCTGGAGCCCTCAATGTCCCCTGCAAAGCCCTCAATATCCCCTATGGAGCCTCCCATGTCCCCACTGTAGCCCCCAGTGTCACCTCCATAGCCCTTAATGTCCCCTACAGAGCCCCAAATGTCCCGTCTGTAACTCTCAATGTCCCTTCTGGAGCCCCCAATGTCCCCTATGGAGCCACCAATGTCCCGTCTCTAGCCCCCAATGTCCCCTCACGAGCACCCAATGTCCCCTCCATACCCCTCAATGTCCCCTCTGTAGCCCCCAGTGTCACCTCCTTAGCCCCCAATGACCACTCCATAGCCTGCAGTGTCCCCTCCATAGCCCCTAATGTCCCCTCAGGAGCCCCCAATGTCCCCTCCATAGCCCCCAATGTCTCCTCCATAGCCCTCAATGTCCCCTCCATAGGCCTCAATGTCCCCTATGGAGCCCCCAATGTCCCCTCCATAGCCCCCAATGTCCCCTCTAGAGCCCTCAATGTCCCCTATGGAGCCCCCAATGTCCCCTCCATAGATCCCAATGTCCCCTCTGGAGCCCCCAATGTCCCCTCCATAGCCCCCAATATCCCCTCCATAGCGCCCAATGGCCTCTCTGGAGCCCTCAATGTCCCCCCCGTAGCCCCCAATGTCCCCTCATGGCCCCCAAAGTACCCTCCATAGCCCCCAGTGTCCCGCTCTTGAGCCCCCAATGTCCCCTCTGGAGCCCTCAATGTCCCCTCCATAGACCTCAATGTCCCTTATGGAGGCCCGAATGTCCCCTTTGTAGCCCCCAAAGTACCTTCCAGAGCCCTCAATGTCCCCTCCATAGCCCTCAATGTCCCCTAAGGAGCCCCCAATGTCCCCTATGTAGCGCCCAATGTCCCCTTTGTAGCCCCCAACGTACCCTCCATAGCACCCAATGTCCCCGCTGGAGCCCCCAATGTCCCCTCCATAGCCATCAATGTCCCCTCTGGAGCCCTCAATGTCCCCTCTGTAGCCCCCAGTGTCACCTCCATAGCCCTTAATGTCCCCTATAGCGCCCCAAATATCCCATCTGTAGCCCTCAATGTCCTCTCTGGAGCCCTCAATGTCCTCTATGGAGCCCCAAATGTCCCCTCTCTAGCCCCCAATGTCCCCTCACGAGCACCCAATGTCCCCTCCATAGCCCTCAATGACCCCTCTGTAGCCCCCAGTGTCACCTCCTTAGCCCCCAATGACCACTCCATAGCCTGCAGTGTCCCCTCCATAGCCCCTAATGTCCCCTCAGGAGCCCCCAATGTCCCCTCCATAGCCCCCAATGTCTCCTCCATAGCCCTCAGTGTCCCCTCCATAGCCCTCAATGTGCCCTATGGAGCCCCCAATGTCCCCTTTGTAGCCCCCAAAGTACCCTCCATAGCCCTCAATGTCCCGTATGGAGCCCTCAATGTCCCCTATGGAGCCCCCAATGTCCCCTCCATAGCTCCCTATGTCCTCTCCCTAGCCCTCAATGTCCCCGCTGGAGCCGCTACTGTGATTCCATAGCCCTCAATGTCCCCTCTGGAGCCCTCAATGTCCCCTCTGTAACCCCCAGTGTCAACTCCATAGTCCCCAATGTGTCCTCCATAGTCCCCAATGTGTCCTCCATAGCCCTCAATGTCCCGTATGGACGCCTCAATGTCCCCTATGGAGGTTCCAATGTCCCCTCCATAGACCCCAGTGTCCCCTCCAGAGCCCTTAGTGTCCCCTCCATAACCCCCAATGTCCCCTCTGGAGCCCCCAATGTCCCCTCCATAGACCCCAATAACCCCTCCATAGCCCTCAATGTCCCCCCCATAGCCCCCAGTGTCCCCTCTGGAGCCCCCAATGTCCGCTCCATAGCCAACCATGTCCCCTCCATAGCCCTCAATGTCCCCTATGGAGCCTCCAGTGTCCCCTCTGTAGCCTCCAATGTCCATTCCATAGCCCTCAATGTCCCCTCTGGAGCCCCCAATGTCCCCTCCATAGCCCCCAATGTCCCCTATGGAGCTCCCAATGTCTTTTCCAAAGCCCTCAATGTCCCCTATGGAGCCCCCAATGTCCCCTCCATAGCCCTCAATGTCCCCTCTGGAGCCCCCAATGTCTCCTAAGGAGCCCCCAATGTCCCCTCCATAGCCCTCTATGTCCCCTCTGGAGCCCCCGTTGTCCCTAATGGAGCCCCCAGTGTCCCCTATGGAGCCCCCAATGTCCCCTCCATAGCCCCCAATGTCCCCTCTAAAGCCATCAGCTTAGATGCAGACTTTGAACTTCATGTACTAACGTGCTGTGCAAATGATACTAAGAACTGGAATTCTCAGTTATTCCTGTGCTTTTTCCAGGTCCATATCTAACCCTTGAGACTGACTTTTTTCCCTGGAAACAAATCATCTGTCATTGCAGCAAAACTGCAACTTGAACATTTGGCCAAAATGACCTTGTTCTGTGTATTTCCCAGCGACATGTGTTGGGGTACACACTGAACTGTTTTGATTCCCAGAGTGTGTGTAAGAACAACTCTAAAAACCGAGCCAAAAGTCCCTGGCTAAAAGCTTTGTCTTATGCATTTTTCATGCTCACCTATCTCTTATACAGGGAAACATTTTAGGGTTCGGAGTAAAACTTGGTTTTCTTTTCTGTGTTGGTTTTTTGTTTCTATGAGCACCTTAATAGTTTCTGGTTTTGAGACCAAGCAATTACTTCACCAGGCAGATCTGCTTTCAGATCTGCTAGAGCAAACCCAAGTGTGTCCCTTTTCATAAATTTAGGAAACTTTGAAGTTTTAGCTTTTTAGGAAACCTTTGAAGCTTCTTCTCTGGAGGAAAATGTTACTTTAGTATGAGGTACAGCTGTCTTGGAGGCTCAGTTCCTCAGCAGTGCCACTGGCTACAGATGTTTCAGCTGAGGGGTCTCGACAGGGCCCTTCAACAAAGCAATGTCATTGTAGAGTACGTAAATCCATGGCAGCGTGGGTGTGGTAACTACCACGTCTTTCTCTTTCAGGCCATGAAGCCATCCAACCACGCCACCATCCAGAGCAGTGTGAGAGCTGTTGGAGTCGTCCCTGGCATTCCCGAGCCTTGCTGTGGGCCTGACAAGATGTCTTCTCTTAGTATCTTATTCTTTGATGAAAACAAAAACGTGGTGCTGAAGGTGTACCCCAACATGACAGTGGAGTCCTGTGCATGCAAGTAATGCCTTGGGAGGCCTTTTGGCAATGCTGGGGTGATTTGGCAATAAGCCTGGGTGCTGAGTGCTGCCACTCCCCTGCTCGTTGGGGAGGGGAAGTGGGCAGGAGTCTCATTGTACCTACTTTGTGTTTGCACTGCCAATGCATTTCCTTTGGACAAAAAAAAAAGGAAATGTAAAGAAATGCAATCAATGAGAATGGGAACAGAACGGATTCCAAGTAGCCATTCCAAGGAAAGTGAATACAAACTTAATTTGTCTGTGGTTTTGACCGAAACACAAGGCCAGGAATGGGACCTGACCGTACCTGTTGGAAGCGAGAGGTGAAAGAAGAGTCTGGAGATTTTTGAGACTGCGCAAAGGACATAGTGATCTATTTTTGTACAAGATTTTGGAAGCAGCACAAGCTGGTAATTCCTATCTCTGTTCTAATGGTGACTAATGGCGGGGGAACACTAGAAATGCAATAGTCTTCATTTTAAAACAAAGTTTCTTGCCTTAGGTTTTAGAGTAGTACAGCAAGGTGGCAAAACAAATCTGACATCCTAAAAGCTATAGATGACCCTACCTGACCATGCATCTCCTTGGTACAAGGTTACTCACCTTGTGTGCGAGTTCCACTGACATGTACTCTGTAATTCAGCTCTTTGGAGCCTGGCAGCCCTGGGCAGAAGAGCTGCAAACAGGACTACTGAGTGCATCACTGACTTGTGCTATGGAAACTCAGCCGGCCAGGGGTATGAAAATATCACGCTCAGTGCAGTGCCCGAATGACTTGTTCTCCACGTGTTCTAGAACATACTTGCAAATAATCTGCGGGTTGTCTCCCTGCAAGGACACTGTAACCAGATTGTGGAGTGGCCTCTTCCCCAGGTACCGAGCAACAGGACGAGAGGTCATAGCCTCAAGCTGCACCGGGGGAGGTTCAGGCTGGACATTAGGAAGAATTTTTTCATGGAAAGGATGGTCAGGCAGTGGTAAGGGCTGCCCAGGGAAGTGGTGGAGTCACCCTCAGTGGAGCTGTTCAGGAAAGGACTGGATGGGGCGCTCGGTGCACTGGTTTAGCTGGCAAAGTGGTGATCTGTTCTTCCGTGCTCTGGGGGCCCTGAACTCATCAGCAGCAGTGTCACTCCCGGGGCAGGGCTGGTCCCAAAGATAGACACCCGCAGCCGAGGAGAGGCTTATGAGTTTGCAGGATGGGTTGTTTAGTGGCTCCTTTTTCCTTGTGACACCAGCATTTTTAAATGATTTCTGGTGAAAGGTTTATCTGTGTACAGACTGTCAATTTAAAAAAATGAAAATCAACCCCAAAAGAAAAGTTATTTTGTATACGGAAAGAAACTCTTACAGATGCTTTTCATTTATTTTATATCCATGGCCCTCCTAATGTATCCTTCTTTATCTCAGCACCCTTTAAACCATGCAGTTTTCTCTGTCAGGGCAAAGATGGACTGCCAGGACTGTAGGGGAGATCCAGAGGACAGGTGCACCCACTGTGTGAAAGGGACGTCGTACTGCTGATTGATAAGCTTCTCTGATCTGTATTGTTTTCCTTCAGTAATACAGACGCTCTGCTTGGAACTCTGGAGAAATGTAAAATAAAATTACTTCAAAATGAAAATGCACGTTCTCCTGTGTGGCATTCAGACGTTTGCAGGAACATGAATGATTTTGTTTGTTTGTTTGTGTTTGATAATATGGTTGAGAGATAGATAATTTCGGGGAGAATGATAGAGGATATCATAATATCATTTTAGGACACTTCAGGCATTTATGGTACAAATACCCTCTAATGTCAGAAGGTTAAAAGCACTAACACCAACATGGCACCTCCTTAATTTTTAGCAGCAAAACTTGATCTTAAAACTTTGTTTTTCTGCTCCTACTAACTTAATAAAGGAGTTTATCAGCTTTTGCTGCCCTTCACTGATACTCAAGGTCCTTAAAATTGGCTCTACTGTTCTAAAATAAATACAGATTTTAGACCTCCCTCATTCTCCCCAGACTAGAAACATGTGAATTGATTTTTGATCTTCTTTCTTTGGGTTTCTGTGGCTTTTTAAGCTGCATGGAGAAGGTGTCTTTGGATATGGCACCCAGGGAATGGTGCTGGGAAGGGCAGGATGGGAAGGAACTGCCCAGAAATCCAGAAGCAGCAGTGGACTGGGAGCTGATCCTGCCTCAGTCACACCCTTCTGGACAGTCTGTGTAATGCTAATATTCCTTTTTTCCTTCCTGAACATGGAGTCGGAGAAGAACAGAAGTCATTGCCTTGATGGAAAGGGGAACCCTAGGGAAAAACTGCTGCTCGTGTCCGCAGGGAGCAGAGGGAAGAGCCCGAGAGAATCTTGGCTGGCTGAGGGGCACTTGTGTCCCCTGTGGAACAGAGCCCTGCATCTCCTCAGACCTGCTGGTTTGCAGGACAGTTGGGACACCTTTTGCTGCCGCTTTGGCTCTTAAGAACTGGAGATCCGTGCATTTCTGGATGGTTTCCATAGGCTCTCCTGTTTTGTAGGAGCTGCACGGTGAGGTAGGAATTTTGAGGGAGGCCCTGGCAAAGCTGCCAGCGGCGAGGAACGTGGAGCATCCGGGGGGTTTCTCCCACCTGACTTCATCCTGGAGCGTGCTGGGTGTCCTGCTGGATGTTTAAGCTGGGTTTGGGGCGTTCTCCTGCAGGCCCAGCTCCAACTGCTGCCCCTGGGGCCAGGCCTTGCTGTGTCCCGGCACTAAAGCCGGCAGCTGGCTGTGCTTTTCCAGCCCTTGAATGCCATGGGCAATCCCAGATTCCCGGAGCTCCCCGGCGCACAGCCTGGCCTCGCTCCCTGGGAGTTGCGCTTCAGTCTGCTTGAGCCAAGGATGTCCTGCCCAGGTTTGGAACTGTATTCCTGGTTTTTTTTCCTCTTCAGGTAGTTGGCAAAAAAGGAGAGAGCCAAGGAAGCCAGGCCAGTGGAAGGCCTTGTCCCAGTCCAAGGTTCCCACTTTTGTCTCCAACTCCTGGAGAATTGCTTGGCCATGACCAGAGGCTGTCAGTTGGATTTCCCGCCTTTTCCAAATAAATCGTTGCTTTCAGCTGGAGTGTGTTCCTGGTGTCATCCTCCTCCTCCTCCTCCTCCTCCATGGATTTGTAAATAAAGTTCCTGACGTTTGCCAAGTTGAATTTTGTTATTCCAGCAATTGTGGTGGCTCTTTTCTTCTATTGAAACTTCCCAGCTCTGCTAAGAGCTTCAGATGTCAGATACAAGTACGCCTGGAGTTTCTTTGCAATGTTACTCCCACAGAATACAGATGATTGTTGGATAGGAGTTACTTGAGATGTTTAGTTCTCACTTCCCTTTAAAATCTGAGCAGAGGAAGAAGATTTTATGTCAGCATTCCACGAACTTCCACCATGAAACTGCTAACTGTTTCCAAAGTTTTCAGTGTTAGAAATGCCTGAGCTTGTCTTCCAGGCAGGATGAGATTTAGATATTTTTCCTTCCTTTCCTTTGATGTTTTTCCTCTTTTTGATTTTAGTAAGGGAGTATTTCTTGCAAATGCCAGTTTTCCATCCTAGTTGGAGTTTTGCCTCATCGTAGGGCACATTTCAAGGACATTTACCAAATTCCTGTTGGTAAATCCCAATTGTTCAGCACCAGCCAACTTGCGAAGTGTTTATTTACCATAATTCATCTCTCTGTAAAGTTATATGTACTGCATTTTTAACTATCCCATTAAAATCCCATTAATACTTAAATCCTAAATGGCCTAATTGCTGTTCCTTGGACACAATGGGGTGGGTCTTTCCTGGCTTGGCACATTTGGATGTTCATCCAAAGTAAGCTTTCCCTGCCCCTGCAGAATCCAGATATTCCCGGAGCTGTGTTAGGCAGTGGCACGAGGGGAGAGCTGCATTTATTTAATTTTGTCTTTTATTCTAGGTATTGTTTGTTTTATTTTTTTATTTATTGCTTTTTGATTTGGGGTTTTTTTAATGCTATATTTTGATTTTATTGTGTTTTATTGCTTCATGTTATTTTATTTCTTGTTCTGTATTTTTTAAATGTTTTTATAATTTATTCCCCCAAATTTTGTTTTTATTTTAGTTTTTTGTTTTGTTTTTTTTTTTTTTAATTCCTTTTGTACTTTCTTGCTTTTTATTTCTTTAAATTTTTTTATATTATTTGGTTTTTTATTTGCTTTTAGTTTTTTATTGTTTTTCTTTTCTATCTTATTTTTCTTTTTATAGTTTTACTAAAAAAATTTAATTGCGAAATTTTATACTAAAATTTTACTTTCAAATTAATTTTTAAATTTTAATTTTATTTCTCTTTTTTGTTATATATTTTTATTTTATTTTTTTCATGATTCCTTTGTTCCTTTACTTTTTTTCCCCATTACTCCTTCTTGCCCGGAGTGTCTGGAAGTTTGGCTGTTGGCAAGAAAGGAGCTGAAGAACGACACCCATGGCCACTGGACGTCTGGATCGGGTTGAGAGTGCAGTCAGCAAAACCTCTGCGTTTTCTGCTCCATTAAAAATCCTGAACGCGGGCGGTGCCATGTTTTTCTTTGGAACCCCCAACAACAGGTCTCATTCTACCCATGTACAGCATCACCAGCAGTAACTTGGTGTCGAGGTGTATTTCAGAGACAGCAATAAAAACAAGTAGGCATTTTATGTTGTAACTCTCAGAACCTCATGGTTTACTAACAGAGAAATCCAAACCAAAGCAAACAAAAACACCACAAAACAAACCCCCCGAAAAACAGCCCACCTCCCGAAAAAACCACAAAAAGAGAAAATATGCCAATATTATTTTAATAAAAATGAAATCTTTACCCTTGGAAAACCAGGCTAATTTAATTGTAATTAATTGTCCTTCTGCTGTGTTAGGTTAATGAATTCATATTTAAAAATTGGTTAAAACATGAACACGAATTTTAAAAAAAATACAGAAATAGAACAATATAAATAATAAAAATAGAAATATAAAACAAAAAATATCAATAATATAAAGACAATATATCATATTACATGTTGCATATATTATATGAGATATAATATAGATAGGAATATAAAAGATAAGTTATAAATAGCAATATAAAAATAAAAAAAAAATTAAAAATTTGGAAATATAACTTAAAGACTTTTTTGATTTCAATTTCATTGGTGACAGGGTTCTCGTAGTTGTGGCTGGGAGACTGTTGTGGCATTTAATTTAGAGAATGTTTGGAAGGGGATTTTTGGACGCCTTTTTGGCCTCCGCTCTCTGCCTGTCCCCGACCCAGGGCTGAGCTCGGGTGCAGTGCTGCCACCGTGTGGACAGAGCGCGGTACTGCAGCGCTCCCGCGCCCGTCCCCAACGCGCGTGACAGCCCCTGGCTGAGCTTAAGGGCAGTGCTGCCACCGTGTGGACAGAGCGCGGTACTGGAGCACTCTCCCGAGCCCAGCCCGATGCGCGTGGCAGCCCCGGACTGTGAGCTTGCCGGCACTGCTTGACGTTTCCAAGATGGCGGCAAAAAGGGCGGGAAAAAAGCAAGGACCCTGGTGGCATCTAGCCAGCTGCCTGCGCAAAAACCCGACCACAGCGCCGGCCGAGAGTGATTTTTCTGGGGTGTTTCCAGGTGCGCGGGTACGAGCTGGAGGCTTGGCGGTGCCCCCGAGGGGTTCCGACAGTCGATTTAGTCAGGCACTTCTGTGTGGAGCCGGGGGGACCATAAGGGTGCCACAAAAAAGATGGCGGATCGACCAGAACTGGCTTCAGCCACAACCAAGATGGCGGCGAGTGAAAAAAAGGGCGGGAAAATCAAAGACCCCGAAGGCGTCTAACTGACTGCCTGTGCGCAACCCCGACCAGACTGCTTCACAGATTAAATTCTCCGTGGCGTTTCCAGGTGTGTGGGCAGGGTCTGTGGGCTCAGCTGTGCCGCGGCCTGGTTCAAGCAGTAGATTTAGTCAGGCATCTCTGTTTGAAGCCGGAGGGGGCCTTAAGAGTGCCACGAAAAGGATGGCGTCTCAACCGGAAGTGGCTTCAGACACAACCAAGATGGCGGCGAGTGAGGGCGGAAGTCATGTGACATCCCTCTCAAGATGGCTGCTGGGCTATTGTAATATTTTAAAATATTAATCGCATAACTTTATATTAATAGAGATTTTTGTAGGATCTTTTATGTGTTTAGTGAAAGGATTTTAAAGAGTATTAGTTTTGTTTAGTTTTGTTTTTTCAATATAAAAAAAAAACGCCGCTCTTGACAGCGTATCCATGGTAACTTTGGGGCTTCTCCAGCCTGCATCTCGATGGTAACTTCCGGGACGCTCTGGCCAGCATCTCTATGCTAACTTCCGGGACGCTCTGGCCTGCGTCTCTTTTGTATTTTTGCGGGCCGCTCTGGCCCGCGTCTCTATGGTAAGCTCCGGGCCGCTCTATCCTTCGTGTCTATGGTAATTTCTGTGCTTCTCTGTCCCGCGTCTCCATGATAACTTCCGGGCCGCTGCGTCTCTCGTTTCCATGGTAACACCCCGGGCCGCTTTGAACCACGTGTCTCTGTGAAGTTCTGGTCGCGTGTCGGGGCTACAGTGGGGACATTGGAGGCTCCATAGGGGATATTGAGGGCTTTGCAGGGGACATTGAGGGCTCCAGAGGGGATATTGATGGCTATGGAGGGGACATTGGGGGCTCCTTAAGGGACATTGAGGGCTATGGAGGGGACATTGTGGGCTATGGAAGGTACTTTGGGGCCTACAAAGGGGACATTCGAGCCTCCATAGGGGACATCGAGGTCTATGGAGGGGACATTGAGGGCTCCAGAGGAGACATTGAGGGCTATGGAGGGGACATTAGGGGCTCAAGAGGGGACACTGGGGGCTGTGGAGGGGACATTGAGGGCTATGGAGGGGACATTGAGGGCTCCAGAGGGGACATTGAGGGCTATGAAGGGTAATTTGGAGGCCATGAGGGGACATTGGGGGCTACGGAGGGGACATTTGGGGAACCAGGGGGGACATTGAGGGCTCCATAGGGGACATTGAAGGCTATGGAGGGGATATTGAGGGCACCAGAGGGGATGTTGACGGCTATGGAGGGGACATTGGGGGCTCAAGAGGGGAAATTTGGGATCCATAGGGGACATTGAAGGCTATGGAGGGGACATTGAAGGCTCCAGAGGGGCCATTGAGAGCAATGGAGGGGATATTGGGGGCTCAGTAGGGGACATTTAGGGCGATGGAGGCGACATTGAGGGCTATGTAGGGGACATTGGGGGCTACGGAGTGGACATTGGGGGATCCAGAGGGGACATTGAGGGCTAGGGAGAAGACATAGAGGGCTATGGAGGGGACATTGGGGGCTCCATAGTGGACATTGGGGGCTCCAGAGGGGACATTGAGGGCTATGGAGGGGACATTGTGGGCTACGGAGGGGACATTGGGGGCTCCAGAGGGGATGTTGGGGGCTTTGGAGAGGACACTGAGGGCTTTGAAGAGGTCATTGAGAGCTATGGAGCGGACATTGAGGGCTGTGGAGGGGACATTGGGGGATCCTGAGGGGACATTGGGTTCTCAAGAAGGGACATTGGGGGCTCCATAGGGGACATATAGGTCTCCAGAGGGGACATTGAGGGCTATTAAGGGGACCTTGGGTGCTCAGGAGGGGACATTGGGGGCTCCATAGTGGAAATTGCAGGCTCTAGAGGGGACATTGAGGGCTCCAGAGGGAACATTGGGGGCTCCATAGGGGACATTGAGAGCTATGGAGGTGACACAGGGGGCTACAGAGGGGATATTGAGGGCTATGGAGGGGACATTGGGTGCTCAAGAGGGGATACTGGGGGCTCCAGAGTGGACATTGAGGGCTCCGTAGGGTACAATGAGGGCTCCAGATGGGACATTGAAGGCTCCAGAGGGGACATTGGGGACACATGAGGGGACATTGGGGGCTCCATAGGGGACATTGAGGACTAGGGAGGGGACATTGGGGGCTATGGAGGGGACATGGGGGGCTCCAGAGGGGACATTGGGGGCTATGGAGGGGACATTGGGTGCTCAGGAGGGGACATTGGGGGCTCCATAGTGGAAATTGCGGGCTCTAGAGGGGACATTGAGGGCTCCAGAGGGAACATTGGGGGCTCCATAGGGGACATTGAGAGCTATGGAGGGGACATTGACAACTCCAGAGGCGATACTGAGGGCAATGGAGGGTACATTGGGTGCTCAAGAGGGGATATTGGGGGCTCCAGAGTGGACATTGAGGGCTCCGTAGGGTACAATGAGGGCTCCAGATGGGACATTGAAGGCTCCAGAGGGGACATTGGGGACTCACGAGGGGACATTGTGGGCTCCATAGGGGACATTGAGGGCTAGGGAGGGGACATGGGAGGCTCCAGAGGGGACATTGGGGGCTATGGAGGGGACATTAGGAGTTCCATAGGAGACATTGAGGGCTATGGAGGGGACATTGAGGGCTATGGAGGGGACATGGGGGGCTCCAGAGGGGACATTGGGGGCTATGGAGAGGACATTAGGGGCTCCATTGGGGACATTGGGGGCTATGGAGGGGACATTGACAACTCCAGAGGCGATACTGAGGGCAATGGAGGGTACATTGGGGGCTCCATAGGGGACATTGGGGGCTCAAGAGGGGACATTGAGGGCTATGGAGGGGACATTGAGGGCTCCAGAGGAGACATTGGGCGCTATGGAGGGGACATTGGGGGCTATGGAGGGGACATTGGGGGATCCATAGGGGACACTGGGCGCTACAGAGGGAACATTAAGGGCTCCAGAGGGGACATTGGGGGCTATGGAGGGGACTTTGAGGGCTCCAGAGGGGACATTGAGGGCTCCAGAGGGGACATTGAGGGCTCCATAGGGGACATTGGGGGCTATGGAGGGGGCATTGGGGGCTCCATAGGGGACATTGAGGGCTATGAAGGTGACACTGGGTACTAGAGAGTGAATATTGAGGGCTATGGAGGGGACATTGGGGGCTCCAGAGGGGACATTGGGGACTCAAGAGGGGGCATTGGGGGCTCCATAGGAGATATTGATGGCTATGGAGGGGACATTGGGGGCTCCATAGGAAACATTGAGTGCTCCAGAGGGGACATTGTGGGCTACGGAGTGGACACTGGGGGCTGCCGAGGGGAAATTGAGGGCTATGGAGGGGACATTTTGGGTTCCAGAGGGGACATTGGGGGCTCCATAGAGGACATTGGGGGCTATGGAGGGGACATTGAGGACTATGGAGGGGTCATGGGGGGGCTGCAGAGGGGACATTGGAGGCTATGGATGTGACCCTGGGGGCTACAGAGGGGACATTGAGGGCTCCAGAGAGGACATTGAGGGCTATGGAAGGGACATTGGGGGCTCTAGAGGGTACATTGGCGACTATGGAGGGGCCATTGTGGGTTTGGATGGGCCATTAGGGGCATGGAGGGGACATTGGAGGCTTTGGAGGGGGCACTGAGGGCTATGGAGGGGACATTGGGGTCACCTGAAGGGACATTGGGGGCTATGGAGGGAACACTGAGGGCTAGGGAGGGGTCATTGTGGGCTATGGTGGGGACACTGAGGGCTGTGAAGGGGACATTGGGGGCTCCATTGGGGACTTTGGGAACTCCATATTGGACATTGTGGGCTATGGAGTGGACATTGGGGGCTCCAGAGGGGACATTGGGGGCTTTGGAGAGGACATTGGGGGCTCCATAGGGGACTTTGGGAACTCCATATTGGACATTGTGGGCTATGGAGAGGACATTGGGGGCTCCAGAGGGGACATTGGGGGCTTTGGAGGGGACATTGGGGGCTCCATAGGGGACTTTGGGAACTCCATATTGGACATTGTTGGCTATGGAGTGGACATTGGGGGCTCCAGATGGGACATTGGGGGTTGCATAGGGGACATTAGGGGCTCTTTAGGGGACATTGCGGGCTCCAGAGGGGACATTGACGGCTCCATAGGGGACATTGCGAGCTATGGAGGGGACATTGGGGGCTCCATAAGGGACATTGGGGGCTCCATAGGGGACATTGAGGGCTATGGGTGAGATATTGTGGGCTATGGAGGGGAGATTGGGGGCTATGGAGAGGACATTGCGGGCTCCATAAGGGACATTGAGGGCTATGGTGTGAACATTGTGGCCTATGTAGGGGACATTGGGGGCGCCATAGGGGACATTGGGGACTCCATAAAAGACATCGAGGGCTTTGGAGGGGACATTGGGGGCTATGGAGGGGATATTGGCGGCTCCGTATGGGACATTGGGGCTCCATAGGGGACATTGAGGTCTATGGTGGTACATTGGGGGCTATGGAGGTGATATTGGGGGCTCCATACGAGACATGGAAGGCTATGGAGGGGACATTTGGGGCTATGGAGGAGACATTGGGGGCTCCAGAGGGGATATTGAGGGCTATGGAGGGGACTCAACTCCACATTCCTGATATAAGTTTGTAGGAGGCCTTTGGCACAACAAGAGCAGACAAACTTCCATCTGGTGGCATATTGCGTCTGGGAGATATCCTCATTTTTATGTAAATTCAGAAGTCATAAGCCCAGTGGCCAGGAGACAGCATTAATTACCAACGGTGGCCCCTTTCCATGGGAAACCAAAGCGTCCTCTCCAGATTCCTGATGTCAGTTTGTAGGAGGCCGTTGGCATTACAAGGGCAGACAAACTTTCAACTGGTGGTAGATTCCATCTGGGAGATATCCTCATTTGTATGGAATTTTCCTAGGCATAAGCCCAGTGGCAGGCACATAGCATTAGACACAAACGGTGGACCTTTTCCATGGGAAACCAAAGTCTCTACGGCACGTTCCTGATGTCAGTTTTTAGAAGGCCTTTGGCACTACAAGGGCAGACAAACTTCCATCTGGTGGGAAATTGCATTTGGGAGATATCCTCATTTGTATGGAATTTTAGAAGGCATATGCCCAGTGGCAGACAGACAGCATTAAACACGAACGGTGGGCCTTTTCCATAGGAAACAAAGTCTCTCGGCCAGGTACCGGATATCAGTTTGACGGAGGCCTTTGGCACTGCAAGAGCATAAAAAATTCAATCTGGTGGCATATTGCATCTGGGAGATATCCTCATTTGTATGGAACTTCAGCAGTCATAACCACAGAACCAGGAAGACAGCATTAGACACGAACGGTGGTCCTTTTCCATGGGAAACCAAAGTCTCCACACCACGTTCCCGATGTCAGTTTTTAGGAGGCCGTTGGCAGTACAAGCGCAGACAAACTTCCGTCAGGTGGTTGATTGCATCGGGGAGATATCCTCATTTGTATGGAATTTCAGCAGGTAGAAGCCCAGTGCCAGGCAGACAGCATTAGACACGAACGGTGACCCTTTTCCATGGGAAAACAAAGTCTCCACCCCAGGCTCCTGAAGTGAGTTTGTCAGAGGCCTTTGGCATTAAAAGGGCAGACAAACTTCCATCTGGTGGGAAATTGCATTTGGGAGATATCCTCATTTGTAGGGAATTTTAGTAGGCATATGCCCACTGGCAGGCAGACAGCATTAGACACGAAAGGTGGCCCTTTTCCATGGAAAAACAAATTATCCATCCTATGTTCCTGATGTTAGTTTTTAGGAGGCCTTTGGCACTACAAGGGCAGACAAACTTCCATCTGGCGGTAGATTGCACCTCGGAGATATTCCCTATTTTTATTGTATTTTAGTGGTATTTTAGTGCTCAGAAGCCCAGTGGTAGACAGACAGCATTAAACATGAACGGTGGGCCTTTTCTATAGGAAACCAAAGTCTCCAGGTGAGGTTCCGAATGTCAGTTTGAAGGAGGCCTTTGGCACTGCAAGAGCAGACAAACTTCCATCTGGTGGCATATTGCGTCTGGGAGATATCCTCATTTGTATGTAATTTCAGTAGTCATAAGCCCAGTGGCAAGGAGACAGCATTAAACACCAAGGGTGGCCCTTTTCCATGGGAAACCAAAGCGTCCTCGCCTGATTCCTAATGTCAGTTTGTCGGAGGCCGTTGCCATTACAAGGGCAGACACACTTTCAACTGGTGGTAGACTCCATCTGGGAGATATCCTCATTTGTATGGGATTTTACTAGGCATAAGCCCAGTGGCAGGCACATAGCATTAGACACAAAGGCTGGCCCATTTCCATGGGAAACCAAAGTCTCCACCCCACGTTCCTGCTGTCAGTTTTTAGGAGGCATTTGGCACAACAAGGGCAGACAAACTTCCATCTGGTGGTAGATTGCACCTGGGAGATACCCTCATTTGTATGGAACTTCAGCAGTCATAACCACAGTGCCAGGCAGACAGCATTCGACAGGAACAGTGGTCCTTTTCCATGGGAAACCTAAGTCTCCACCCCAGGTTCCTGATGTCAGTTTGTAGGAGGCCTTTGCAAACACAAGGGCAGAGAAACTTTAATCTGGTGTTAGATTGCAACTGGGAGATATTCTCATATGTATGGAATTAAATGGAATTTTAGCAGGCAGAATCCCAGCGGCAGGCAGACAGAATTAGACAGGAATAGTTGCCCATTTCCATAGGAAACCAAAGTCTCCAACCTAGGTTCCTAATGTCAGTTTTTAGGAGGCCTTTGGCATAAAAAGGGTAGACAAATTTCCATCTGGTGGTAGACTGCACCTGGGAGATATCCTCATGTGTATAGAATTTTGGTGGAATTTTAGTAGTCATAAACCCAGTAGCTGGCCGAAAGCATTAGACACGAACGGAGGCCCATTTCCTTGGGAAACCAAAGTCTCCATCCCACGTTCCCGATGTAAGTTTTTAGGAGGCCTTTGTCATTAAAAGGGTAGACAAACTTCAATCTGGTGGGAAATTGCATTTGGGAGATATCCTCATTTGTAAGGAATTTTAGTAGGCATATGCCCAGTGGCAGGCAGACAGCATTAGACTCGAACAGTGGCCCTTTTCCATGGAAAAGCAAATTATCCATCCTATGTTGCTGATGTCAGTTTGAAGGAGGCCTTTGGCACTACAAGGGCAGACAAACTTCCACCTTGTGGTAGATTGCACCTGGGAGATATCCTCATTTGTATGGAACTTTGCAGTCATAACCACAGTGCCAGGCAGACAATATTAGACAGGAACGGTGGTCCTTTTCCATGGGAAACCAAAGTCTCCACCCCAGGTTCCTGAAGTAGGTTTGTAGGAGGCCATTGGAACCACAAGGGCAGAGAAACTTATATCTGGTGTTAGATTGCACCTGGGAAGACAAATTTCCCTCTGGTGGTGTATTGCATCGGGGAGATATCCTCATTTGCATGGAATTTTACTAGGCATAAGTCCAGTGCCAGGCAGACAGCATTAGACACAAACGGTGGCCCATTTCCATGGGAAACCAAAGTCTCTTACCCAAGATCCTGATGTCAGTTTTTAAAAGGCCTTTGGCATTAAAAGGGTAGACAAACTTCCATCTGGTGGAAAATTGCATTTGGGATATATCCTCATTTCTATGGAATTTTAGAAGTCATATGCCCACTGGCAGGCAGACAGCATTAGACACGAACGGTGGCCTTTTTCCATGGGAAAAACAAATTATCCATACTATGTTCCTGATGTCAATTTTTAGGAGGCCTTTGGCACTACAAGGGCAGACAAACTTCCATCTGGCGGTAGATTGCACCTCGGAGATGTCCTCATTTTTATGGAATTTTAGTGGAATTTTAGTACTCAGAAGCCCAGTGGCAGACAGACTGCATTAAACACGAACGGTGGGCCTTTTCCATAGGAAACCAAAGTCTCCGTGCCAGGTTCCGGATATCAGTTTCTAGGAGGCCTCTGGCTCTGCAAGAGCAGACAAACTTCCATCTGGTGGCATATTGCATCTGGGAGATATCCTCATTTGTATGTAATTTCAGTAGTCATAAGCCCAGTGGCAAGGAGACAGCATTAAACACCAAGGGTGGCCCCTTCCCATGGGAAACCAAAGCGTCCTCTCCAGATTCCTGATGTCAGTTTGTAGGAGGCCGTTGGCACTACAAGGGCAGACAAACTTTCAACTGGTGCTAGATTCCATCTGGGAGATATCCTCATTTTTATGGAATTTTACTAGGCATAAGCCCAGTGGCAGGCAGATAGCATTAGACACAAAAGGTGGCCCTATTCCATGGGAAACAAAAGTCTCCACCCCACGTTCCTGATGTCATTTTTTAGGAGGCCTTTAGCACTACGAGAGCAGACAAACTTCCACCTGGTGGTAGATTGCACCTGGGAGATATCCTCATTTGTATGGAACTTCAGCACTCATAACCACAATGCCAAGCAGACAGCATTAGATATGAACGGCAGCCCTTTTCCATGGGAAAACAAAGTCTCCACCCCTGGTTCCTGATGTCAATTTTTTAGGAGGCCTTTGCCACTACAAGAGCAGACAAACTTCCATCTGATGCTAAATTGCATCTGTGAGATATCCTCATTTGTATGGAATTTTAGCGGGCATACGCCCAGTGGCAGGCACACAGCATTAGGCATGAATAGTGGCTTTTTTCCATGGTAAACCAAATTATCCATCCTACGTTTCAGATGTCAGTTTATAGGAGCCCTTTGGCACTAAAAGGGCAGAGAAACTTCAAACCGGGGGTAGATTGCACCTGCGAGATATTCTCATTTGTATAGAATTTTAGAGGGATTTTAGTACGCAGAATCCCAGCGGACGACAGACAGAATTAGACATGAATAGTGGCCATTTTCCAGGGGAAACCAAAGTCTCCAGGCCAGGTTCCTGATGTCAGTTTTTAGGAGGCCTTTTGCACTACAAGAGCAGACAAACTTCCAACTGGTGGCATATTGCATCTTGGAGATATCCTCCTTTGTATGGAATTTTAGTGGAATTAAAGTAAGCAGAAGCCCAGTGGCAAGTAGACAGCATTAAACATCAACGGTGGCCCATTTCCATGGGAAACCAAAGTCTCCACCCCACGTTCCTGATGTCCGTTTCTAGGAGGACTTTGTCACGACAAGAGCAGACAAACTTTCAACTGGTGGCATATTGCATCAGCGACATATCCTCATTTCTATGTAATTTCAGTAGCCAAAAGCCCAGTGGCAGGCTGACAGCATTAGACACGAACGGTGGCCCTTTTCCATGGGAAAACAAAGTCTCCACCCCTGGTTCCTGATGTCAGTTTTTTAGGAGGGCTTTGGTACTACAAGAGCAGACAAACTTCCATCTGGTTGTAGATTGCACCTGGGAGATAGCCCTATTTGTATGGAATTTTAGTGCAATTTCAGTAGTCATAAGCCCAGTGGTAAGGAGACAGCATTAAACACCAAGGGTGGCCCTTTTCCCTGGGTAACCAAAGCGTCCTCTCCAGATTCCTGATGTCAGTTTGTAGGAGGCCGTTGGCATTAAAAGGGCAGACAAACTTTCAACTGGTGGTAGACTCCATCCGGGAGATATCCTCATTTGTATGGAATTTTAGTAGCCATAATCCCAGTGGCAGGCAGACAGCATTAGCCACGAACGGTAGCCCTTTTTCTTGGGAAACCAAAATCTCCGCCCCAGGTTCCTGATGTCAATTTGTAGGAAGCCTTTGGCTCTACAGGGGCAGACAAACTTCCATCTGGTGGTAGATTACACCTGAGAGACATCCGCATATGTATGGAATTTTAGTGGAATTTTAATAGGCAGAAGCCTAGTGGCAGGCACACATCATTAGACGCGAACGGTGGCCCTTTTCCAAAGGAAACCAAAGTCTCCACCCCAGATTCCTGATGTCAGTTTGCAGGAAGCATTTGGCACTATAAGAGCAGACAAACTTATATCTGGCGATAGACTGCACCTGGGAGATGTCTTCATTTGTCTGGAATTTCAGTGGAATTTTCGTAGGCAGAAGCCCAATGGCCAGCAGAAATCATTAGACACGAACGGTGGCCCATTTCCATGAGAAACCAAAGACACCACCCCAGGTTCCTGATGTCAGTTTTTAGGAGGCCTTTGGCACTACAAGGGCAAACAAACTTCGAACTGGTGGTGGATTCCATCTGGGAGATATCCTCATTTGTGAGGAATTTTAGCAGGCATAACCCCAGTGGCAGGCAGACACCATTAGACACGAACGGTGGCCCATTTCCATGGGAAACCCAAATCTCCGCGCTCATTGCTGATGTCACTTTGTAGGAGGCCTTTTCCAACATACAGGCAGAGAAACTTCCATCTGGTTGTAGATTGCACCTGGGAGATATCCTCGTTTCTATGGAATTTTAGTGGAATTTCAGTAGGAAGAAGCCCAGTGGCAGGCAGACAGCATTACACACGAACGGTGTCCCATTTCTATAGGAAACCAAAGTCTCCACCCCACGTTCCTGATGTCCGTTTCTAGGAAGGCTTTGGCACTACATGGGCAGACAATCTTCCATCTGCTGGTTGATTCAATCGGGGAGAAATCCTCATTTGTATGGAATTTCAGCAGGTAGAAGCCCAGTGGCAGGCAGACAGCATTAGACATGAACGGTGGCCCTTTTCCCATGGGCAGCCAAAGTCTCCATGCCACGTTCCTGATGTCAGGTTTTAGGAGGCCTTTGGCAGTACAAGGGCAAACAAACTTCCGTCTGGTGGCTGATTGCATTGGGGAGATATCCTCATTTGTATGGAATTTCAGCAGGTAGAAGCCCAGTGGCAGGCAGACAGCATTAGACACGAACGGTGGCCCTTTTCCATGGGAAAACAAAGTCTCCAACCCAGGCCCCTGATATCAGTTTGTAGGAGGCCTTTGGCATTAAAAGGGCAGAGAAACTTCCATCTGGGAAATTGCATTTGGGAGATATCCGCATTTGTAGGTAATTTTAGTAGGCTTATGCCCCCTGGCAGGTAGACAGCATTAGACACGAACGGTGGCCCTTTTCAATGGAAAAACAAATTATCCATCCTATGTTCCTGATGTCAGTTTTTAGGAGGCCTTTGGCACTACAAAGGCAGACAAACTTCCATCTGGCGGTAGATTGCACCTCGGAGATGTCCTCATTTTTATGGAATTTTAGTGGAATTTTAGTACTCAGAAGCCCAGTTGCAGACAGACAGCATTAAATATGAACGGTGGGCCTTTTTCATAGGAAACCAAAGTCTCCATGTGAGGTTCTGAATGTCAGTTTGAAGGAGGCCTTTGGCACTGCAAGAGCAGACAAACTTCCATCTGGTGGCATATTGCATCTGGGAGATATCCTCATTTGTATGTAATTTCAGTAGTCATAAGCCCAGTGGCAAGGAGACAGCATTAAACACCAAGGGTGGCCCTTTTCCATGGGAAACCAAAGCGTCCTCTCCAGATTCCTGATGTCAGTTTGTAGGAGGCCGTTGGCATAACAAGGGCAGACAAACTTTCATCTGGTCGTAGACTCCATCTGGGAGATATCCTCATTGTATGGGATTATACTAGGCATAAGCCCAGTGGCAGGCACATAGCATTAGACACAAACGGTGGCCCATTTCCATGGGAAAGCAAAGTCTCCACCCCACGTTCCTGATGTCAGTTTTTAGGAGGCCTTTGGCACTACGAGGGCAGACAAACTTCGACCCGGTGGTAGATTACACCTGGGAGATATCCTCATTTGTATGGAACTTCAGCACTCATAACCACAGTGCCAGGCAGACAGCATTAGACAGGAACGGTGGTCCTTTTCCATGGGAAACCAAAGTCTCCACACTAGGTTCCTGATGGAAATTTGTAGGAGGCCTTTGGAACCACAAGGGCAGAGAAATTTCCATCTGGTGTTAGATTGCACCTGGGAGATATTCTCATTTGTATGGAATTTCAGTAGTCATAAGCCCATTGGCAAGCAGACAGCATTTAACACCAAGGGTGGCCCTTTTCCATGGGAAACCAAAGCATCCTCTATGACTCTGCAAAAATAATATGTGCAGGCCTTAGCTGAAAATTCAGCATGAAGAGTTTTATTGTTAGGTTTAGAATAGGTTTAGGTTTAAAATGTTCAGTGCTGATGTCCAATTTCATTTAGAGCTGAAAACTATGCAAAGCAGAAAACCACTTAATGCACTGACAGTGTTCACAGACGCGTCGGGTAAATCTCACAAGTCGGTAATGACTTGGCGAGATCCCGATTCACATCAGTGGGAATCTGATGTTGCAGAGGTGGAAGGCTCACCTCAGGTTGCTGAATTGGCTGCAGTTGTCAGAGCATTTGAAAAATTTTCTGAACCCTTTAATTTTGTGACAGATTCCAGTTATGTAGCAGGGATAGTTTCTAGAGCAGAACAGTCTGTGCTGCAAGAAGTCTCTAACATCACACTTTTTCAGTTGCTTTCTAAGCTCGTGAAACTTATTTCTCTCCGAGAACACCCCTTTTTTGTGATGCACACCAGGTCACACACAGAACTCCCAGGACTCATTGCAGAGGGAAACAAGAGAGCTGATGCTCTTGCCACCACCGTGGAGATAGCTCCTCTGCCAAATCACTTTGAGCAAGCAAGAATCAGTCACCAACTCCATCACCAAAATGCACCTGGACTGGTCAGGCAGTTTAATTTAACTCGTGACCAAGCCAAAGCAATTGTAAACAACTGTTCACAATGTAACAAATGTGCAATCTCATCTCTGCCCACAGGTGTCAATCCCCGAGGTTTGTCCAGCTGTGAAGTGTGGCAATCAGACGTCACGCACTTTGCCCCTTTCGGAAAGCAAAAGTTCGTGCATGTCTCTGTCGACACGTTCTCAGGAGCTGTTTTTGCATCTGCCCACACAGGAGAGAAAGCTGGAGATGCTATCAAGCATTTTATCCAGGCTTTCGCTGTATTAAGCATCCCAAAGTCCTTGAAAACAGATAATGCTCCAGCATACACATCTAAAGAATTCAGCAACTTTTTACAGCAATGAGAAGTAAAACACAAAACAGGGATTCCCCACTCTCCCACAGGCCAAGCAATTGTGGAGAGGACTCATCTTAACCTCAAAAGAGTCCTCAGTCAGCAGCAACCAATCCTCAAAATTGAACCACCATCTGTGAGATTGGCCCGTGCTCTGTTCACTTTGAATTTTCTTAACTGTTCCTTTGAGACCATGAACCCGCCGGTGACAAGGCACTTTCGAGGGAGCTCTCTGTTAGAACCCCATGAAAGGCCAAAGGTCCTTGTCAAAGATCCAGAAACTTTGAGGATACAGAGTCCTCATGATTTAGTCACCTGGAGGCGCGGGTACGCCTGTGTCTCCACTCCCACCGGCTTGCGGTAGATTCCCTCCCGATGTGTGAGACCCTATGTCCCCAAAACATCAGAAGCAAAAGTGCCCCAGGCAGCTGTCGCCTCCTGGAGAAAGAGAAAAAAAGATGAAGAACAGGAAGGTTCAGACACAGAGCCTTCTTGTCCAGTTAGTATTCCTTCCTGGATGTTTTGGCAAGAGGAAGAAGCAGAAGAGCTGCTTCCTCTTGCTGAGTGTTTTCAGTGTTTGTTTAACTAAATTCTTTTCTTTTAAGTTACAGAACTACAGGCCTGGTGGTCAGCATGGAAATTCGTAGTTCGAGAGTGTTTGCATTTGTGATGCTGCTCAGTTTGCCAACCCTGGCTTTCTTCTGGATTGTCCCACAGCCAAAAACCAATGTGTGGAAAACCCTTGCACAGAGTCTAGGCCAAGATCACATTTGTCTAGCCTCAGCCTCAGCCCAAAATCCCATGTCTGCCTGCTTAGTAGGGATCCCTGCAAAAGAAGAAGAGTATCCTCAACCACTCCTCCGGTAGCGTCAAAGTTTTAATCAGAAACCTAGCGCAGTTAAAGAGTTTCAAGAAATAAATGAGCCCCCTTCTACTGTTGTTAAAAATCCCCTTGCTTTTTGGAAACAATGGTCTCAGTCTCTCGGCCGCCCCCACCTGGAGCCCCAAGAATTAGAACTCCTTGGGTCCTCCAAAGCTCCTTTTTGTGTTCAATTTATGTATACCCCACCCAAAGAGCAAGAAAAGTCGTTTTACAATTTGAGACAAGCTGAAATTTCTTATATGGCAACAAATTGGTGTGCAAAAATTGTTCATGTCCTTACTTTTTCTGCTAGCAATTCCCTTTCCCTTCCCAAAGGTTTTTTCCTTGTTTGTAGTGACAGAGCCTTTACTGGGATCCCAGCTCGTCTCATTGGAGGTCCTTGCACTCTGAGTAAGCTGAGCCTTTTTACCCCTAACATGACTCAAATTCTCAATTGGCACAAGAAAAATTCCTCTCTAAAAGTTCAGAAGAGAGACTTGACAAGTCTTAATTCGGATTGCAATTCAGAAATTATCCATTGGTCCAGGGCAAAAGCAGCAGCCCTGTCAGTTTTTTTACCTTGGGTTTCAATTGCAAAGTCTGTGGGAGAATTAGGCCAATTAGAATGTTGGGTAGCTAAACAAGCAAATTTAACATCTCGTGCTATAAGTGACCTCTTATCAGACGAACAGATAACTAGACGGGCAACGCTCCAAAATAGAGCTGCCATTGATTACTTGCTTTTGTTGAATCAACATTCGTGCGAGGAGTTCGAAGGACTCTGCTGCTTCAACCTATCATCTAAAGCAGAAGACGTCAGAAAATCTGTCCACCAGCTACGAGGGATGGTCAGTTCCATCAAAGAAGAAATAGGAGACTGGTTTGACAACATCTTTTCAGGTGTCGGACTTTCTAAAGTTGCCAGCTCATGGATCAAAACAGGACTGTTAGTGTTGTTCATTGTATTAGTTGTGGCCTTTGCTTTTAGTTTAGTAAAAAGTTTGATCATGCGTGCAGTTTTTTCCACTTCCACCCCCTCTGTGCATTCAGTGCATTCAGTAGAGCCAGCCAACGAATTTCCGCTAGACGAAGTTACCAGCAGTGAAAATAGCTCAGAAGTTTACACACCAGATCAGTAACAAAAAAAAAAAAAAAAAAAAAGGGGGAAGTATGACTCTGCAAAAATAATATGTGCAGGCCTTAGCTGAAAATTCAGCATGAAGAGTTTTATTGTTAGGTTTAGAATAGTCTGCAAAATTCAAGAAAGCCCTTTTGTCTTAAGATGTATTGCTTGTTTTAATATGTAACTTTTTGTAGTTCCAATAAGAGTTTCTAGGACAGCTTTGCCCCTGCTTAGAATCTTTCTTTTATTAGTTCTCCCCTGCCTTACCTCCTTTGTCATGCATAATTATCCTCGTGTCCATCATTTAATTCTTATCTTTGAAGTACAGTAGAGCTAGCCATTCATTTTGCAAAACTGTTCTCGGCCCATCCCAAAACTTGTGCTAGATTTGTTAGAACCTAAATGACTTAATTTAGCATGATGTATTTAGATTGTTTTATTAGTAACTGTAACTTAGAATCCACCCCAGAATTGTAGTATTAAACCGCCCACCACCCCAGGCTCAGGGTCTCTCTCTCCAGAGGCACCAGCCTGGGGTGGCTGGGGGGATCATCCTGACCCCCTTCCCCCCGCCCCCGAATAAAGCCTCTGTTCCCTAGAAAATTCAAGAGAGAGTCCCTTCTTTCTTCAATCCGGCCTTGACAGCGTTATCCAGTGACAAGACACGAACCCCCACAAAGTGACTGGTTGGGGCGTGCCGAGAGCTGCCGGGTAGGCCAGGCTAGACACTGAGCCAGGCCAGAGCAGGCACGCACTGCAACAGTCCTCTCCAGATTCCAGATGTCAGTTTGTAAAAGGCCGTTGTCATTACAAGGGCAGTCAAACTTCTATCTGGTGGTAGATTGCACCTGGAAGACATCCTCATTTGTATGGAATTTAAGTGGAAAATTAATAGGCAGAAGCCTAGTGGCAGGCACATATAATTAGACACGAACGCTGGCCCATTTCCATGGGAAACCAAAGTCTCCACTCCAGGTTCCTGATGTCAGTTTGTAGGAGGACTTTGGCACTACAAGGGCAGACAAAGTTCCGTCTGGTGGTTGATTGCATCGAGGAGATATCCTCATTTGTATGGAATTTCAGCAGACAGAAGCCCAGTGGCAGGCAGACAGCATTAGACACGAAGAGTGTACCTTTTCCATGGGAAACCCAAGTCTCCATTCCCTGTTCCTGATGTCAGTTTGTAAGAGGCCTTTGGCACTACAAGGGCAGACAAACTTCCGTGTGGTGGCTGATTGCATCAGGGAGATATCCTCATTTGTGAGGAATTTCAGCAGGCAGAACCCCAGTGGCAGGCAAACAGCATTAGACACGAACGGTGGCCCATTTCCATGAGAAACCAAAGTCTCCAACCCAGGCTCCTGATGTCAGTTTTTAAGAGGTCTTTGGCATTAAAACGGTAGAAAAACTTCCATCTGGTGGGAAATTGCGTTTGGGAGATATCCTCATTTGTATGGAATTTTAGTCGGCATATGCCCCCTGGCAGGCAGACAGCATTAGACACAAACAGTGGCCCTTTTCCATGGGAAACCAAAATCTCCACCCCATGTTGCAAATGTCACTTTGTAGGAGGTGTTTTCCAATATAAGGGAGGAGAAACTTCCATCTGGTTGTAGATTGCACCTGGGAGATATCCTCATTTCTATGGAATTTTAGTGGAATTTTAGTAGGCAGAATCCCAGCGGAAGGCAGAGAGAATTAGACAGGAACAGTGGCCCGTTTCCTAAGGAAACCAAAGTCTCCATCGCACATTCCTGATGTCAGGTTGTCAGAGGCCTTTGGCATTAAAAGGGCAGACAAACTTCCATCTGGTGGGAAATTGCATTTGGGAGATATCCTCATTTGTAGGGAATTTTAGTAGGTATATGCCCACGGGCAGGAAGACAGCATTAAACACCAAGGGTGGCCCTTTTCCATGGCAAACCAAAGCGTCCTCTCAAGATTCCTGATGTCAGTTTGTAGGAGGCCGTTGGCATTACAAGGGCAGAAAAAACTTTCAACTGGTGGTAGACTCCAACTGGGAGATATCATCATTTGAATGGGTTTTTACTAGGCATAAGCCCAGTGGCAGGCACATAGCATTACACACAAACGGTGGCCCATATCCATGGGAAAAGAAAGTCTCCACCCCACGTTCCCGATGTCAGTTTTTAGGAGGCCTTTGGCACTACAAGGGCAGACAAACGTCCATGTGGTGGTAGATTGCACCTGGGAGATATCCTCATTTGTATAGAACTTTAGTGGAATTTTAGTAGGCATAAGCCCAGTGGCTGGCAGACAGCATTAGACACAAACGGAGGCCCATTTCCTTGGGAAACCAAAGTCTCCACCCCACGTTCCTGATGTCAGTTTTTAGGAGGCCTTTGGCACTACGAGGGCAGACAAACGTCCACGTGGTTGTAGATTGCACCTGGGAGATATCCTCATTTGTATGGAACTTCAGCAGTCATAACCACAGTGGCAGGCGAACAGCATTAGAAACGAACGGTGGTCCTTTTCCATGGGAAACCAAAGTCTCCGCCCCAGGTTCCTGATGTCAATTTGTAGGAAGCCTTTGGCTCACCATGGGCAGACAAACTTCCATCTGGTGGTAGATTGCACCTGGGAAATATCCTCATTTGTATGGAACTTCAGCAGTCATAACCTCAGTGCCGGGCAGACAGCATTAGACAGGAACAGTGGTCCTTTTCCATGGGAAACCAAAGTTTCCACCCTAGGTTCCTGATGGCAGTTTGTAGGAGGCCTTTGGAAACACAAGGGCAGAGAAAGGTTCATCTGGTGTTTGATTGCACCTGGCAGATATTCTCATTTGTATGGAATTGTAGTGGAATTTTAGTAGGCATAAGCCCAGCGGCAGGCAGACAGAATTAGACATGAATAGTGGCCCACTTCCATGGGAAACCAAAGTCTCCGACCCAGGTTCCTGATGTCATTTTCTAGGAGGCCTCTGGCACTACAAGAGGAGACAAACTTCCAACTGGTGGCATATTGCATCTCGGAGATATCCTCATTTGTATGTAATTTTAGTAGCCATAAGCCCAGTGGCAGGCAGACAGCATTAGAGACGAACGGTGGCCCTTTTCCATGGGAAACCAAAGTCTCCGCCCCAGGTTCCTGATATCAATTTGTAGGAAGCCTTTGGCACTACAGGGCAGACAAACTTCCATGTGGTAGTAGATTGCACCTGGGAAACATCCTCATTTGTATGGAATTTTAGTGGGATTTTAATAGGCAGAACCTTGTGGCAGGCACACAGCATTAGACACGAACGCTGGCCCATTTCCATGGGAAACCAAAGTCTCCACCCCACGGTCCTGATGTCAGTTTGTAAGAGGCCTTTGGCACTAAAAGGGCAGACAAAGTTCCATCTGATGGTTGATTGCATCGAGGAGATATCCTCATTTGTATGGAATTTCAGCAGACAGAAGCCCAGTGGCAGGCAGACAGCATTAGACACGAACGGTGCCCCTTTCCCATGGGAAACCAAAGTCTCCACCCCACGTTCCTGATGTCAGTTTGTAAGAGGCGTTTGGAGCTACAAGGGCAGAAAAACTTCCATCTGGTGGTAGATTGCACCTGGGAGATATCCTAATTTCCATGGAATTTTAGTGGAATTTTAGTAGGAAGAAGCCCAGTGGCAGGCACATAGCATTAGACACAAACGGTGGCCCATTTCCATGGGAAAAGTAGAGTCTCCACCCCACGTTCCTGATGTCAGTTTTTAGGAGGCCTTTGGCACTACAAGGGCAGAGAAACTTCCCTCTGGTTGTAGATTGCACCTGAGAGATATCCTCATTTATATAGAATTTTAGTGGAATTTTAGTAGGCGTAAGCCCAGTGGCTGGCAGGCAGCATTAGACACAAACGGTGGCCCATTTCCTTGGGAAACCAAAGTCTCCACCCCACGTTCCTGATGTCAGTTCTTAGGAGGCCTTTGGCACTATGAGGGCAGACAAACTTCCACCTGGTGGTAGATTACACCTGGGAGATATCCTCATTTGTATGGAATTTGAGTGGAATTTTAGTAGGCAGAATCCCAGCGGCAGGCAGGCAGAATTAGACATGAATAGTGGCCCATTTCCATGGGAAACCAAAGTCTCCACACCACGTTCCTGATGTCATTTTTTAGGAGGCCTCTGGCACTACAAGAGGAGACTAACTTCCAACTGCTGGCATATTGCATCTGGGAGATATCCTCATTTGTATGTAATTTTAGTAGCCATAAGCCCAGTAGCAGGCAGACAGCATAAGATACGAACGGTGGCCCTTTTCCATCGGAAACCAAAGTCTCCGCCCCAGGTTCCTGATGTCAATTTGTAGGAAGCCTTTGGCTCTACAGGGGCAGACAAACTTCTATCTGGTGGTAGATTGCACCTGGGAGACATCCTCATTTCTAAGGAATTTTAGTGGTATTTTAATAGGCAGAAGCCTAGTGGCAGGAACACATCATTAGACACGAACGCTGGCCCATTTCCATGGGAAACCAAAGTCTCCACTCCAGGTTCCTGGTGTCAGTTTGGAGGAGGCCTTTGGCACTACGAAGGCAGACAAACTTCCATCTGGTGGTAGATTGCACCTGGGAAATATCCTCATTTGTATGGAACTTCAGCAGTCATAACCTCAGTGCCAGGCAGACAGCATTAGACAGGAACGGTGGTCCTTTTCCATGGGAAACCAAAGTCTCCACCCTAGGTTCCTGATGGCAGTTTGTAGGAGGCCTTTGGAAACACAAGGGCAGAGAAAGGTCCATCTGGTGTTTGATTGCACCTGGCAGATATTCGCATTTGTATGGAATTGTAGTGGAATTTTAGTAGGCATAAGCCCAGCGGCAGGCAGACAGAATTAGACATGAATAGTGGCCCATTTCCATGGGAAACCAAAGTCTCCACCCCAGGTTCCTGATGTCATTTTCTAGGAGGTCTCTGGCACTACAAGAGGAGACAAACTTCCAACTGGTGGCATATTGCATCTGGGAGATATCCTCATTTGTATGTAATTTTAGTAGCCATAAGCCCAGTGGCAGGCAGACAGCATTAGACACTAACGGTGGCCCTTTTCCATGGGAAACGAAAGTCTCCGCCCCAGGTTCCTGATATCAATTTGTAGGAAGCCTTTGGCACTACAGGGCAGACAAACTTCCATGTGGTAGTAGATTGCACCTGGGAAACATCCTCATTTGTATGGAATTTTAGTGGAATTTTAGTAGGAAGAAGCCCAGTGGCAGGCACATAGCATTAGACACAAACGGTGGCCCATTTCCATGGGAAAAGTAGAGTCTCCACCCCATGTTCCTGATGTCAATTTTTAGGAGGGCTTTGGCACTACAAGGGCAGAGAAACTTCCATCTGGTTGTAGATTGCACCTGAGAGATATCCTCATTTATATAGAATTTTAGTGGAATTTTAGTAGGCATAAGCCCAGTGGCTGGCAAGCAGCATTAGACACAAACGGTGGCCCATTTCCTTGGGAAACCAAAGTCTCCACCCCATGTTCCTGATGTCAGTTCTTAGGAGGCCTTTGGCACTATGAGGGCAGACAAACTTCCACCTGGTGGTAGATTACACCTGGGAGATATCCTCATTTGTATGGAATTTCAGTACTCATAATTTAGTGGCAATGAGACAGCATTAAACACCAAGGGTGGCCCTTTTCCATGGGAAACCAAAGCGTCCTCTCCAGGTTCCTGATGTCAGTTTGTAGGAGGCCTTTGGCATTACAAGGGCAGACAAACTTTCATCTGGTGGTAGACTCTATCTGGGAGACATCCTCATTTGTACGGGATTTTACTAGGCATAATCCCAGTGGCAGTCACATAGCATTAGACACAAACGGTGGCCCATTTCCATAGGAAAACAAAGTCTCCACCCCACGTTCCTGATGTCAATTTGTAGAAGGCGTTTGGAACTACAAGGGCAGAAAAACTTCCATCTGGTGGTAGATTGCACCTGGGAGATATCCTCATTTCTCTGGAATTTTATTGGAATTTTATTACGAAGATCCCCAGTGGCAGGCAGAAAGCTTTAGACACGAACGGTGGCCCATTTTTATGGGAAACCAAAGTCTCCACCCCACGTTCCTGATGTCCGTTACTAGGAGGCCTTCGGCAGTACAAGGGTAGACAAACTTCCACCTGGTGGTAGATTGCTCCTGGGAGATATCCTCATTTGTATGGACCTTCAGCAGTCATAACCACAGTGCTAGGCAGACAGCATTAGACAGGAACGGTGGTCCTTTTCCTAGGGAAACCAAAGTCTCCACACCACGTTCCCGATGTCAGGTTTTAGTAGGCCATTGACAGTACAAGGGCAGAAAAACTTCCGTCTGGTGGTTGATTGCATCGGGAAGATATCCACATTTGTATGGAATTTCAGCAGATAGAAGCCCAGTGGCAGGCAGACAGCATTAGACACGAACGGTGGCCCTTTTCCATGGGAAAACAAAGTCTCCAACCCAGGCTCCTGATGTCAGTTTGTAGGAGGCCTTTGGCACTACAAGGGCAGACAAACCTCCATCTAGTGGTGGATCGCACCTCGTAGATGTCCTTATTTGTATGGAATTTTAGTGGTATTTTAGTACTCAGAAGCCCAGTTGCAGACAGAGAGCATTAAACATGAACGGTGGGCCTTTTCCATAGGAAACCAAAGTCTTCACGCCAGGTTCCGAATGTCAGTATAAAGGAGGCCTTTGGCACTGCAAGAGCAGACAAACTTCCATCTGGTGGCATATTGCATCTGGGAGATATCCTCATTTGTATGGAACTTCAGCAGTCATAACCACAGTGCCAGGCAGACAGCATTAGACAGGAACGGTGGTCCTTTTCCATGGGAAACCAAAGTCTCCACCCTAGGTTTCTGATGGCAGTTTGTAGGAGGCCTTTGGAAACATAAGGGCAGAGAAACTTCCATCTGGTGTTAGTTTGCACCTGGGAGATATTCGCATTTGTATGGAATTTTAGTGGAATTTTAGTAGGCAGAATCCCAGCGGCAGGCAGACAGAATTAGACATGAATAGTGGCCCATTTCCATGGGAAACCAAAGTCTCCACCCCAGGTTCCTGATGTCATTTTTTAGGAGGCCTCTGGCACTACAAGAGGGGACAAACTTCCAACTGGTGGCATATTGCATCTGGGATATATCCTCATTTGTGAGGAATTTCAGCAGGCATAACCCCAGTGACAGGCAGACAGCCTTAGACACGAACAGTGGCCCTTTTCCGTGGGAAACCAAAACCTCCAGCCTATGTTGCAAATGTCACTTTGTAGGAGGCGTTTTCCAATATAAAGGCAGAGAAACTTCCATCTGGTGGTAGATTACACCTGATAGATATCCTCATTTCTATTGAAATTTAGTGCAATTTTAGTAGGAAGAAGCCCAGTGGCAGGCAGACAGCATTAAACACGAACAATGGCCCATTTCTATGGGAAACCAAAGTCTCCACCCCACGTTCCTGATGTCCGTTTCTAGAAGGCCTTTGGAACGACAAGGGCAGACAAACTTCCGTCTGGTGGTTGATTGCATCGTGGAGATATCCTCATTTGTATGGAATTTCAGCAGGTAGAAGCCCAGTGGCAGGCAGATACCATTAGACATGAACGGTGGCCCTTTTCCCATGGGCAGCCAAAAATCTCCAGGCCACGTTCCTGATGTCACGTTTTAGGAGGCCTTTGGCAGTACAAGGGCAAACAAACTTCCGTCTGGTGGCTGATTACATCGGGGAGATATCCTCATTTGTATGGAATTTCAGCAGGTAGAAGCCCAGTGGCAGGCAGAGAGACTTAGACACGTACGGTGGCCCTTTTCCATGGGAAAACAAAGTCTCCAACCCAGGCTCCTGATGTCAGTTTGTAGGAGGCCTTTGGCATTAAAAGGGCAGACAAACTTCCATCTGGTGGGAAATTGCATTTGGGAGATATCCTCATTTGTAGGGAATTTTAGTCGGCATATGTCCACTGGCAGGCAGACAGCATTGAACAACAAAGGTGGCCCTTTTCCATGGGAAACCAATGCGTCCTCTCCAGATTCCTGATGTCAGTTTGTAGGAGGCCGTTGGCATTAGAAGGGCAGACAAACTTTCAACTGGTGGTAGACTCCATCTGGGAGATATCCTCATTTGTATGGGATTTTACTAGGCATAAGCCTAGTGGCAGGCACATAGCATTAGACACAAACCGTGGCCCATTTCCATGGGAAACCAAAGTCTCCACCGCACGTTCCAGATGTCAGTTTCTAGGAAGCCTTTGGCTCTACAGGGGCAGACAAACTTCCATCTGGTGGTAGATTGCACCTGGGAGACATCCTCATTTGTATGTAATTTTAGTACCCATAAGCCCAGTGGCAGGCAGACAACATTAGACACGAACGGTGGCCCTTTTCCATGGGAAACCAAAGTGTCCGCCCCAGGTTCCTGATGTCAATTTGTAGGAAGCCTTTGGCTCTACAGGGGCAGAGGAACTTTCATCTTGTGGTAGATTGCACCCGGGAGACATCCTCATTTGCATGGAAATTTAGTGGGATTTTAATAGGCAGAAGCCTAGTGGCAGGCACACATCATTAGACTCGAACAATGGACCTTTTCCATGGGAAACCAAAGTCTCCACCTCACGTTCCTGATGTCAGTTTGTAGGAGGCCTTTGGACCTACAAGGGCAGACGAACTTCCATCTGGTGGTAGATTGCACCTGGGAGATATGCTCATTTGAATAGAATTTTAGTGGAATTTTAGTAGGCATAACCACAGTGCCAGGCAGACAGCATTAGACACGAACGGTGGCCCATTTCCCGGGGAAACCAAAGTCTCCATCCCACATGCCTGATATCAGTTTGGACGAGGCCTTTGGTACTACAAGCGCAGACAAACTTCCAACTGGTGGTAGATTCCATGTGGGAGATATCCTCATTTGTGAGGAATTTCTGCAGGCATAACCCCAGTGGCAGGCAGACAGCATTAGAAACGAACGGTGGCCCTTTTCCATGGGAAACGAAAGTCTCCGCCCCAGGTTCCTAATATCAATTTGTAGGAAGCCTTTGGCACTACAGGGCAGACAAACTTCCATGTGGTAGTAGATTGCACCTGGGAAACATCCTCATTTGTATGGAATTTCAGATGGCAGAAGCCCAGTGGCAGGCAGACAGCATTAGACACGAACAATGGACCTTTTCCATGGGAAACCAATGTCTCCACCCCACGTTCCTGATGTCAGTTTTTTGGAGGCCTTTGGCACTACAAGGGCAGAGAAACTTTCATCTGGTTGTAGATTGTACCTGGGAGATATCCTCATTTCTATAGAATTTTAGTGGAATTTTACTAGGCATAAGCCTAGTGGCTGTCAGACAGCATTAGACACAAACGGTGGCCCATTTCTATGGGAAACCACAGTCTCCACCCCACGTTCCTGATGTCAGTTTTTAGGAGGCATTTGGCACTACGAGGGCAGACAAACTTCCACCTGGTGGTAGATTGCACCTGGGAGATATCCTCATTTTTATGGAACTTCAGCAGTCATAACCACAGTGCCAGGCAGACAGCATTAGACAGGAACAGTGGTCCTTTTCCTAGGGAAACCAAAGTCTCCACCGTAGGTTCCCGAGGGCAGTTTATAAGAGACCTTTGGAAACACAAGGGCAGAGAAACTTCCATCTGGTGTTTGATTGCACCTGGGAGATATTCTCATTTGTATGGAATTTAAGTGGAATTTTAGTAGGCATAAGCCCAGCGGCAGGCAGACAGAATTTGACATGAATAGTGGCCCATTTCCATGGGAAACCAAAGTCTCCACCCCAGGTTCCTGATGTCATTTTCTAGGAGGCCTCTGGCACTACAAGAGGAGACAAACTTCCAACTGGTGGCATATTGCATCTGGGAGATATCCTCATTTGTATGTAATTTTAGTAGCCATAAGCCCAGTGGCAGGCAGACAGCATTAGACACGAACGGTGCCCCTTTCCCATGGGAAACCAAAGTCTCCACCCCACGTTCCTTATGTCAGTTTTTAAGAGGCGTTTGGAGCTACAAGGGCAGAAAAACTTCCATCTGGTGGTAGATTGCACCTGGGAGATATCCTAATTTCCATGGAATTTTAGTGGAATTTCAGTAGGAAGAAGCCCAGTGGCAGGCACATAGCATTAGACACAAACGGTGGCCCATTTCCATGGGAAAAGTAGAGTCTCCACCCCACGTTCCTGATGTCAGTTTTTAGGAGGGCTTTGGCACTACAAGGGCAGAGAAACTTCCCTCTGGTTGTAGATTGCACCTGAGAGATATCCTCATTTATATAGAATTTTAGTGGAATTTTAGTAGGCATAAGCCCAGTGGCTGGCAGGCAGCATTAGACACAAACGGTGGCCTATTTCCTTGGGAAACCAAAGTCTCCAACCCACGTTCCTGATGTCAGTTCTTAGGAGGCTTTTGGCACTATGAGGGCAGACAAACTTCCACCTGGTGGTAGATTACACCTGGGAGATATCCTCATTTGTATGGAATTTGAGTGGAATTTTAGTAGGCAGAAGCCCAGCGGCAGGCAGACAGAATTAGACATGAATAGTGGCCCACTTCCATGGGAAACCAAAGTCTCCACCTCAGGTTCCTGATGTCATTTTCTAGGAGGCCTCTGGCACTACAAGAGGAGACAAACTTCCAACTGGTGGCATATTGCATCTGGGAGATATCCTCATTTGTATGTAATTTTAGTAGCCATAAGCCCAGTGGCAGGCAGACAGCATTAGACACTAACGGTGGCCCTTTTCCATGGGAAAACAAAGTCTACGCCCCAGGTTCCTGATATCAATTTGTAGGAAGCCTTTGGCACTACAGGGCAGACAAACTTCCATGTGGTAGTAGATTGCACCTGCGAAACATCCTCATTTGTATGGAATTTTAGTGGAATTTTAGTAGGAAGAAGCCCAGTGGCAGGCACACAGCATTAGACACAAACGGTGGCCCATTTCCATGGGAAAAGTAGAGTCTCCACCCCACGTTCCTGATGTCAGTTTTTAGGAGGGCTTTGGCACTACAAGGGCAGAGAAACTTCCATCTGGTTGTAGATTGCACCTGAGAGATATCCTCATTTATATAGAATTTTAGTGGAATTTTAGTAGGCATAAGCCCAGTGGCTGGCAGGCAGCATTAGACACAAACGGTGGCCCATTTCCTTGGGAAACCAAAGTCTCCACCCCATGTTCCTGATGTCAGTTCTTAGGAGGCCTTTGGCACTATGAGGGCAGACAAACTTTCACCTGGTGGTAGATTACACCTGGGACATATCCTCATTTGTATGGAATTTGAGTGGAATTTTAGTAGGCAGAAGCCCAGCGGCAGGCAGACAGAATTAGACATGAATAGTGGCCCACTTCCATGGGAAACCAAAGTCTCCACCCCAGGTTCCTGATGTCAGTTTGTAGGAGGCCGTTGCATTACAAGGGCAGACAAACTTTCAACTGGTGGTAGACTCCATCTGGGAGATATCCTCATTTTTATGGAATTTTACTAGGCATACTCCCAGTGGCAGGCACATAGCATTAGACAAAAAGGGTGGCCCATTTCCATGGGAAAACAAAGTCTCCACTGCACGTTCCTGATGTCAATTTTTAGGAGGCCTTTAACACTTCAAGGGCTGACAAACTTCCACCTGGTGGTAGATTGCACCTGGGACTTATAAGCATTTGTATGGAACTGCAGCAGTCATAACCACAGTGCCAGGCAGACAGCATTAGACACGAACGGTGGCCCTTTTCCATGGGAAACCAAAGTCTACGCCCCAGGTTCCTGATGTTAATTTGTAGGAAGCCTTTAACACTACAAGGGCAGACAAACTTCCAACTGGTGGTAGATTGCACCTGGGAGGTATCCTCATTTGTATGGAATTTTAGTGGAATTTTAGTAGGCATAAGCCCAGTATCTGGCAGACAGCATTACACACGAACAGTGGCCCTTTTCCATGGGAAACCAAAATCTCCACCCCATGTTGCTGATGTCACTTTGTAGGAGACGTTTTCCAATATAAGGGCAGAGAAACTTCCATCTGGTTGTAGATTGCACCTGGGAGATATCCTCATTTTTATGGAGTTTTAGTGGAATTTTAGTAGGAAGAAACCCCGTGGCAGGCAGACAGCATTAGACAAGAAAAATGGCCCATTTGATGGAAAACCAAAGTCTCCACCCCTCGTTCCTGATGTCCGTTTCTAGGAGGCCTTTGGCACTACAAGGGCAGACAAACTTCCGTCTGGTGGTTGATTGCATCGTTGAGATATCCTCATTTTTATGGAATTTCATCAGGTAGAAGCCCAGTGGCGGGCAGACAGCATTAGAGAGGAACGGTGGCCCTTTTCCATGGGAAAACAAAGTCTCCAACCAGGCTCCTGATGTCAGTTTTTAGTAGGCCTTTGGCATTAAAAGGGCAGACAAACTTCCATCTGGTGGGAAATTTTGTTAGGGAGATATCCTCATTTGTATGTAATTTCAGTAGTCATAAGCCCAGTGGCAAGGAGACAGCATTAAACAACAAGGGTGCCCCTTTTCCATGGGAAACCAAAGCCTCCTTTCCAGAATCCTGATGTCAGTTTGTAGGAGACCTTTGGCATTACAAGGGCAGACAAACTTTCATCTGGTGGTAGACTCTATCTGGGAGATATCCTCATTTGTACGGGATTTTACTAGGCATAATCCCAGTGGCAGTCACATAGCATTAGACACAAACGGTGGCCCATTTCCATGGGAAAACAAAGTCTCCACCCCACGTTCCTGATGTCAATTAGTAGAAGGCGTTTGGAACTACAAGGTCAGAAAAACTTCCATCTGGTGGTAGATTGCACCTGGGAGATATCCTCATTTCTCTGGAATTTTATTGGAATTTTATTACGAAGATCCCCAGTGGCAGGCAGACAGCTTTAGACACGAACGGTGGCCCATTTTTATGGGAAACCAAAGTCTCCACCCCACGTTCCTGATGTCCGTTACTAGGAGGCCTTCGGCAGTACAAGGGTAGACAAACTTCCACCTGGTGGTAGATTGCTCCTGGGAGATATCCTCATTTGTATGGACCTTCAGCAGTCATAACCACAGTGCTAGGCAGACAGCATTAGACAGGAACGGTGGTCCTTTTCCTAGGGAAACCAAAGTCTCCACCCCACGTTCCCGATGTCAGGTTTTAGTAGGCCATTGACAGTACAAGGGCAGAAAAACTTCCGTCTGGTGGTTGATTGCATCGGGAAGATATCCACATTTGTATGGAATTTCAGCAGATAGAAGCCCAGTGGCAGGCAGACAGCATTAGACACGAACGGTGGCCCTTTTCCATGGGAAAACAAAGTCTCCAACCCAGGCTGCTGATGTCAGTTTGTAGGAGGCCTTTGGCACTACAAGGGCAGACAAACCTCCATCTAGTGGTGGATCGCACCTCATAGATGTCCTTATTTGTATGGAATTTTAGTGGTATTTTAGTACTCAGAAGCCCAGTTGCAGACAGAGAGCATTAAACATGAACGGTGGGCCTTTTCCATAGGAAACCAAAGTCTCCACGCCAGGTTCCGAATGTCAGTATAAAGGAGGCCTTTGGCACTGCAAGAGCAGACAAACTTCCATCTGGTGGCATATTGCATCTGGGAGATATCCTCATTTGTATGGAACTTCAGCAGTCATAACCACAGTGCCAGGCAGACAGCATTAGACAGGAACGGTGGTCCTTTTCCATGGGAAACCAAAGTCTCCACCCTAGGTTTCTGATGGCAGTTTGTAGGAGGCCTTTGGAAACATAAGGGCAGAGAAACTTCCATCTGGTGTTAGTTTGCACCTGGGAGATATTCGCATTTGTATGGAATTTTAGTGGAATTTTAGTAGGCAGAATCCCAGCGGCAGGCAGACAGAATTAGACATGAATAGTGGCCCATTTCCATGGGAAACCAAAGTCTCCACCCCAGGTTCCTGATGTCATTTTCTAGGAGGCCTCTGGCACTACAAGACGAGACAAACTTCCAACTGGTGGCATATTGCATCTGGGAGATATCCTCATTTGTATGTAATTTTAGTAGGCATAAGCCCAGTGGCAGGCAGACAGCATTAGACAGGAACCGTGGCCCTTTGCCATGGGAAACCAAAGTCTCCACCCCAGCTTCTTGATGTCAATTTGTAGGAAGCCTTTTGCTCTACAGGGGGAGACAAACTTCCATTTGGTGGTAGATTGCACGTGAGAGACATCTTCAATGGTATAGAATTTTATTGGAATTTTAATAGGCAGAAGCCTTGTGGCAGGCAAACATCATTAGACACGAACGCTGTCCCATTTCCATGGGAAACCAAAGTCTCCACTCCAGGTTCCTGATGTCAGTTTGTAGGAGGCCTTTGGCACTACAAGGGCAGACAAAGTTCCATCTGGTGGTTGATTGCATTGAGGAGATATCCTCATTTGTATGGAATTTCAGCAGGCAGAAGCCCAGTGGCAGGCAGACAGCATTAAACACGAACAATGGACCTTTTCCATGGGAAACCAAAGTCTCCACCTCACGTTCCTGATGTCAGTTTGTAGGAGGCCTTTGGAAATACAAGGGCAGGCAAACTTCCATCTGGTGGTAGATTGCACCTGGGAGATAACCTCATTTCTATAGAATTTTAGTGGAATTTTAGTAGGCATAAGGCCAGTGGCTGCCAGACAGCATTAGACACGAACGGTGGGCATTTCTTTGGGAAACAAAAGTCTCCACCCCCCGTTCGGGATGTCAGTTTTTAGGAGGCCTTTGGCACTACGGGGGCAGAAAAACTTCCACCCAGTGGTAGATTACACCTGGGAGATATCCTCATTTGTATGGAACTTCAGCAGTCATCACCACAGTGCCAGGCAGACAGCATTAGACAGGAACGGTGGTCCTTTTCCATGGGAAACCAAAGTCTCCACCCCAGGTTCCTGATGGCAGTTTGTAGGAGGCCTTTGGAAACACAAGGGCAGAGAATCTTCCATCTGGTGTTAGATTGCACCTGGGAGATATACTCATTTGTATGGAATTTTAGTGGAATATTAGTAGACAGAATCCCAGCTGCAGGTAGACAGAATTAGACATGAATAGTGGCTCATTTCCATGGGAAACCAAAGTCTCCACCCCAGGTTCCTCATGTCATTTTCTAGGAGGCCTCTGGCACTACAGGAGGAGACAAAGTTCCTATTGGTGGCATATTGCATTCAGGAGATATCCTCATTTGTATGTAATTTTAATAGCCATAAGCCCAGTGGCAGGCAGACAGTATTAGACGCGAACGGTGGCCCTTTTCCATGGGAAACCAAAGTCTCCGCCTCAGGTTCTTGATGTCAATTTGTAGGAAGCCTTTGGCTCTTCAGGGGCAGACAAACTTCCATCTGGTGGTAGATTGCACCTGGGAGACATCCTCATTTGTATAGAATTTTAGTGGAATTTTAGTCGGCATAAGCCCAGTGTCTCGCAGACAGCATTAGACACGAACTGTGGTCCATTTCCTTGGGAAACCAAAGTCTCCATCTCACGTGCCTGATGTCAGTTTGTAGGAGGCCTTTGGCACTACAAGGGCAGATAAACTTCCAACTGGTGGTAGATTCCGTGCGGGAGATATCCTCTTTTTTGAGGAATTTCAGCAGGCATCACCCAGTGGCAGGCAAACAGCATTAGACACAAACGGTGGTCCTTTTCCATGGGAAACCGAAGTCTCTACCCCACGTTCCTGATATTAGTTTGTAAGAGGCCTTTGGAAGTACAAGGGCAGAAAAACTTCCATCTGGTGGTAGATTGCACCTGGGAGATATCCTCATTTTTATGGAATTTCAGTGGTATTAAAGTAGGCAGAAATCCAGCGGCAGGCAGACTGCTTTACACACGAACGCTGGCCCATATCCATGGGAAACCAAAGTCTCCACTCCAGGCTCCTCATGTCAGTTTATAGAAGGCCTTTGGAAATACAAGGGCAGAAAAACATATATCTGGCGGTAGACTGCACCCGGGAGATGTCTTCATTTGTATGGAATTTCAGTGGAATTTTCATAGGTAGAAGCCCAATGGCCGACAGACATTATTAGACACGAACGGTGGCCCATTTCCATGAGAAACCAAAGTCTCCACCCCAGGTTCCTGATGTCAGTTTTTAGGAGGCCTTTGGCACTAGAAGGGCAAACAAACTTCCAACTGGTGGGAGATTCCATCTGGGAAATATCCTCATTTGTGAGGAATTTCAATAGGCATAACTCCAGTGGCAGGCAGACAGCATTAGACACGAACAGTGGCCCTTTTCCATGGGAAACCAAAATCTCCACCCCATGTTGCTGATGTCACTTTGTAGGAGGCGTTTTCCAATATAAGGGCAGAGAAACTTCCATCTGGTTGTAGATTGCACCTGGGAGATATCCTCATTTCTATGGAGTTTTAGTGGAATTTTAGTAGGAAGAAGCACAGTGGCAGGCAGACAGCATTAGACACGAACAATGGCCCATTTTTATGGGAAACCAAAGTCTCCACCCCACGTTCCTGATGTCCGTTTCTAGGAGGCCTTTGACACTACAAAGGTAGACAAACTTCCGTCTGGTGGTTGATTGCATCGGGGAGATATCCTCATTTGTATGGAACTTCAGCAGGTAGAAGCCCAGTGGCAGGCAGACAGCATTAGACATGAACGGTGGCCCTTTTCCCATGGGCAGCCAAAGTCTCCAAGCCACGTTCCTGATGTCAGGTTTTAGGAGGCCTTTGGCAGTACAAGGGCAAACAAACTTCCGTCTGGTGGCTGATTGCATCGGGGAGATATCCTCATTTGTATGGAATTTCAGCAGGTAAAAGCCCAGTGGCAGGCAGACAGCATTAGACACGAACGGTGGCCCTTTTCCATGGGAAAACAAAGTCTCCAACCCAGGCTCCTGATGTCAGTTTGTAGGAGGCTTTTGGCACTGCAAGGGCAGACAAACTTCCACCTGGTGGTAGATTGCACCTGGGAGATATCCTCATTTTTATGGAATTTTAGTGGAATTTTAGTACTCAGAAGCCCAATGGCAGACAGACAGCATTAAACATGAATGGTGGGCCTTTTCTATAGGAAACCAAAGTCTCCAGGTGAGGTTCCGAATGTCAGTTTGAAGGAGGCCTTTGGCACTGCAAGAGCAGACAAATTTCCATCTGGTGGCATATTGCGTCTGGGAGATATCCTCATTTGTATGTAATTTCAGTAGTCATAAGTCAGTGGCAAGGAGACAGCATTAAACACCAAGGGTGGCCGTTTCCATGGGAAACCAAAGCGTCCTCTCCAGGTTCCTGATGTCAGTTTGTAGGAGGCCGTTGCATTACAAGGGCAGACAAACTTTCAACTGGTGGTAGACTCCATCTGGGAGATATCCTCATTTTTATGGAATTTTACTAGGCATACGCCCAGTGGCAGGCACATAGCATTAGACAAAAAGGGTGGCCCATTTCCATGGGAAAACAAAGTCTGCACCGCACGTTCCTGATGTCAATTTTTAGGAGGCCTTTGGCACTTCAAGGGCAGACAAACTTCCACCTGGTGGTAGATTGCACCTGGGACTTATCAGCATTTGTATGGAACTGCAGCAGTCATAACCACGGTGCCAGGCAGACAGCATTAGACACGAACGGTGGCCCTTTTCCATGGGAAACCAAAGTCTACGCCCCAGGTTCCTGATGTTAATTTGTAGGAAGCCTTTAACACTACAAGGGCAGACAAACTTCCATCTGGTGGTAGATTGCACCTGGGAGGTATCCTCATTTGTATGGAATTTTAGTGGAATTTTAGTAGGCATAAGCCCAGTATCTGGCAGACAGCATTACACACGAACAGTGGCCCTTTTCCATGGGAAACCAAAATCTCCACCCCATGTTGCTGATGTCACTTTGTAGGAGACGTTTTCCAATATAAGGGCAGAGAAACTTCCATCTGGTTGTAGATTGCACCTGGGAGATATCCTCATTTTTATGGAGTTTTAGTGGAATTTTAGTAGGAAGAAACCCCGTGGCAGGCAGACAGCATTAGACAAGAAAAATGGCCCATTTGATGGAAAACCAAAGTCTCCACCCCTCGTTCCTGATGTCCGTTTCTAAGAGGCCTTTGGCACTACAAGGGCAGACAAACTTCCGTCTGGTGGTTGATTGCATCGTTGAGATATCCTCATTTTTATGGAATTTCATCAGGTAGAAGCCCAGTGGCGGGCAGACAGCATTAGAGAGGAACGGTGGCCCTTTTCCATGGGAAAACAAAGTCTCCAACCAGGATCCTGATGTCAGTTTTTAGTAGGCCTTTGGCATTAAAAGGGCAGACAAACTTCCATCTGGTGGGAAATTTTGTTAGGGAGATATCCTCATTTGTATGTAATTTCAGTAGTCATAAGCCCAGTGGCAAGGAGACAGCATTAAACAACAAGGGTGCCCCTTTTCCATGGGAAACCAAAGCCTCCTTTCCAGAATCCTGATGTCAGTTTGTAGGAGGCCTTTGGCATTACAAGGGCAGACAAACTTTCATCTGGTGGTAGACTCTATCTGGGAGATATCCTCATTTGTACGGGATTTTACTAGGCATAATCCCAGTGGCAGTCACATAGCATTAGACACAAACGGTGGCCCATTTCCATGGGAAAACAAAGTCTCCACCCCACGTTCCTGATGTCAATTAGTAGAAGGCGTTTGGAACTACAAGGTCAGAAAAACTTCCATCTGGTGGTAGATTGCACCTGGGAGATATCCTCATTTCTCTGGAATTTTATTGGAATTTTATTACGAAGATCCCCAGTGGCAGGCAGACAGCTTTAGACACGAACGGTGGCCCATTTTTATGGGAAACCAAAGTCTCCACCCCACGTTCCTGATGTCCGTTACTAGGAGGCCTTCGGCAGTACAAGGGTAGACAAACTTCCACCTGGTGGTAGATTGCTCCTGGGAGATATCCTCATTTGTATGGACCTTCAGCAGTCATAACCACAGTGCCAGGCAGACAGCATTAGACAGGAACGGTGGTCCTTTTCCTAGGGAAACCAAAGTCTCCACCCCACGTTCCCGATGTCAGGTTTTAGTAGGCCATTGACAGTACAAGGGCAGAAAAACTTCCGTCTGGTGGTTGATTGCATCGGGAAGATATCCACATTTGTATGGAATTTCAGCAGATAGAAGCCCAGTGGCAGGCAGACAGCATTAGACACGAACGGTGGCCCTTTTCCATGGGAAAACAAAGTCTCCAACCCAGGCTGCTGATGTCAGTTTGTAGGAGGCCTTTGGCACTACAAGGGCAGACAAACCTCCATCTAGTGGTGGATCGCACCTCATAGATGTCCTTATTTGTATGGAATTTTAGTGGTATTTTAGTATTCAGAAGCCCAGTTGCAGACAGAGAGCATTAAACATGAACGGTGGGCCTTTTCCATAGGAAACCAAAGTCTCCACGCCAGGTTCCGAATGTCAGTAAAAAGGAGGCCTTCGGCACTGCAAGAGCAGACAAACTTCCATCTGGTGGCATATTGCATCTGGGAGATATCCTCATTTGTATGGAACTTCAGCAGTCATAACCACAGTGCCAGGCAGACAGCATTAGACAGGAACGGTGGTCCTTTTCCATGGGAAACCAAAGTCTCCACCCTAGGTTTCTGATGGCAGTTTGTAGGAGGCCTTTGGAAACATAAGGGCAGAGAAACTTCCATCTGGTGTTAGTTTGCACCTGGGAGATATTCGCATTTGTATGGAATTTTAGTGGAATTTTAGTAGGCAGAATCCCAGCGGCAGGCAGACAGAATTAGACATGAATAGTGGCCCATTTCCATGGGAAACCAAAGTCTCCACCCCAGGTTCCTGATGTCATTTTCTAGGAGGCCTCTGGCACTACAAGACGAGACAAACTTCCAACTGGTGGCATATTGCATCTGGGAGATATCCTCATTTGTATGTAATTTTAGTAGGCATAAGCCCAGTGGCAGGCAGACAGCATTAGACAGGAACCGTGGCCCTTTGCCATGGGAAACCAAAGTCTCCACCCCAGCTTCTTGATGTCAATTTGTAGGAAGCCTTTTGCTCTACAGGGGGAGACAAACTTCCATTTGGTGGTAGATTGCACGTGAGAGACATCTTCAATGGTATAGAATTTTATTGGAATTTTAATAGGCAGAAGCCTTGTGGCAGGCAAACATCATTAGACACGAACGCTGTCCCATTTCCATGGGAAACCAAAGTCTCCACTCCAGGTTCCTGATGTCAGTTTGTAGGAGGCCTTTGGCACTACAAGGGCAGACAAAGTTCCATCTGGTGGTTGATTGCATTGAGGAGATATCCTCATTTGTATGGAATTTCAGATGGCAGAAGCCCAGTGGCAGGCAGACAGCATTAGACACGAACAATGGACCTTTTCCATGGGAAACCAAAGTCTCCACCTCACGTTCCTGATGTCAGTTTGTAGGAGGCCTTTGGAAATACAAGGGCAGGCAAACTTCCATCTGGTGGTAGATTGCACCTGGGAGATAACCTCATTTCTATAGAATTTTAGTGGAATTTTAGTAGGCATAAGGCCAGTGGCTGCCAGACAGCATTAGACACGAACGGTGGGCATTTCTTTGGGAAACAAAAGTCTCCACCCCCCGTTCGGGATGTCAGTTTTTAGGAGGCCTTTGGCACTACGGGGGCAGAAAAACTTCCACCCAGTGGTAGATTACACCTGGGAGATATCCTCATTTGTATGGAACTTCAGCAGTCATCACCACAGTGCCAGGCAGACAGCATTAGACAGGAACGGTGGTCCTTTTCCATGGGAAACCAAAGTCTCCACCCCAGGTTCCTGATGGCAGTTTGTAGGAGGCCTTTGGAAACACAAGGGCAGAGAATCTTCCATCTGGTGTTAGATTGCACCTGGGAGATATACTCATTTGTATGGAATTTTAGTGGAATATTAGTAGACAGAATCCCAGCTGCAGGTAGACAGAATTAGACATGAATAGTGGCTCATTTCCATGGGAAACCAAAGTCTCCACCCCAGGTTCCTCATGTCATTTTCTAGGAGGCCTCTGGCACTACAGGAGGAGACAAAGTTCCTATTGGTGGCATATTGCATCTAGGAGATATCCTCATTTGTATGTAATTTTAATAGCCATAAGCCCAGTGGCAGGCAGACAGTATTAGACGCGAACGGTGGCCCTTTTCCATGGGAAACCAAAGTCTCCGCCTCAGGTTCTTGATGTCAATTTGTAGGAAGCCTTTGGCTCTTCAGGGGCAGACAAACTTCCATCTGGTGGTAGATTGCACCTGGGAGACATCCTCATTTGTATAGAATTTTAGTGGAATTTTAGTCGGCATAAGCCCAGTGTCTCGCAGACAGCATTAGACACGAACTGTGGTCCATTTCCTTGGGAAACCAAAGTCTCCATCTCACGTGCCTGATGTCAGTTTGTAGGAGGCCTTTGGCACTACAAGGGCAGATAAACTTCCAACTGGTGGTAGATTCCGTGCGGGAGATATCCTCTTTTTTGAGGAATTTCAGCAGGCATCACCCAGTGGCAGGCAAACAGCATTAGACACAAACGGTGGTCCTTTTCCATGGGAAACCGAAGTCTCTACCCCACGTTCCTGATATTAGTTTGTAAGAGGCCTTTGGAAGTACAAGGGCAGAAAAACTTCCATCTGGTGGTAGATTGCACCTGGGAGATATCCTCATTTTTATGGAATTTCAGTGGTATTAAAGTAGGCAGAAATCCAGCGGCAGGCAGACTGCTTTACACACGAACGCTGGCCCATATCCATGGGAAACCAAAGTCTCCACTCCAGGCTCCTCATGTCAGTTTATAGAAGGCCTTTGGAAATACAAGGGCAGAAAAACATATATCTGGCGGTAGACTGCACCCGGGAGATGTCTTCATTTGTATGGAATTTCAGTGGAATTTTCGTAGGTAGAAGCCCAATGGCCGACAGAAATTATTAGACACGAACGGTGGCCCATTTCCATGAGAAACCAAAGTCTCCACCCCAGGTTCCTGATGTCAGTTTTTAGGAGGCCTTTGGCACTAGAAGGGCAAACAAACTTCCAACTGGTGGGAGATTCCATCTGGGAAATATCCTCATTTGTGAGGAATTTCAATAGGCATAACTCCAGTGGCAGGCAGACAGCATTAGACACGAACAGTGGCCCTTTTCCATGGGAAACCAAAATCTCCACCCCATGTTGCTGATGTCACTTTGTAGGAGGCGTTTTCCAATATAAGGGCAGAGAAACTTCCATCTGGTTGTAGATTGCACCTGGGAGATATCCTCATTTCTATGGAGTTTTAGTGGAATTTTAGTAGGAAGAAGCACAGTGGCAGGCAGACAGCATTAGACACGAACAATGGCCCATTTTTATGGGAAACCAAAGTCTCCACCCCACGTTCCTGATGTCCGTTTCTAGGAGGCCTTTGACACTACAAAGGTAGACAAACTTCCGTCTGGTGGTTGATTGCATCGGGGAGATATCCTCATTTGTATGGAACTTCAGCAGGCAGAAGCCCAGTGGCAGGCAGACAGCATTAGACATGAACGGTGGCCCTTTTCCCATGGGCAGCCAAAGTCTCCAAGCCACGTTCCTGATGTCAGGTTTTAGGAGGCCTTTGGCAGTACAAGGGCAAACAAACTTCCGTCTGGTGGCTGATTGCATCGGGGAGATATCCTCATTTGTATGGAATTTCAGCAGGTAAAAGCCCAGTGGCAGGCAGACAGCATTAGACACGAACGGTGGCCCTTTTCCATGGGAAAACAAAGTCTCCAACCCAGGCTCCTGATGTCAGTTTGTAGGAGGCTTTTGGCACTGCAAGGGCAGACAAACTTCCACCTGGTGGTAGATTGCACCTGGGAGATATCCTCATTTGTAGGGAATTTTAGTGGAATTTTAGTACTCAGAAGCCCAATGGCAGACAGACAGCATTAAACATGAATGGTGGGCCTTTTCTATAGGAAACCAAAGTCTCCAGGTGAGGTTCCGAATGTCAGTTTGAAGGAGGCCTTTGGCACTGCAAGAGCAGACAAATTTCCATCTGGTGGCATATTGCGTCTGGGAGATATCCTCATTTGTATGTAATTTCAGTAGTCATAAGTCAGTGGCAAGGAGACAGCATTAAACACCAAGGGTGGCCGTTTCCATGGGAAACCAAAGCGTCCTCTCCAGGTTCCTGATGTCAGTTTGTAGGAGGCCGTTGCATTACAAGGGCAGACAAACTTTCAACTGGTGGTAGACTCCATCTGGGAGATATCCTCATTTTTATGGAATTTTACTAGGCATACGCCCAGTGGCAGGCACATAGCATTAGACAAAAAGGGTGGCCCATTTCCATGGGAAAACAAAGTCTCCACCGCACGTTCCTGATGTCAATTTTTAGGAGGCCTTTGGCACTTCAAGGGCAGACAAACTTCCACCTGGTGGTAGATTGCACCTGGGACTTATCAGCATTTGTATGGAACTGCAGCAGTCATAACCACGGTGCCAGGCAGACAGCATTAGACACGAACGGTGGCCCTTTTCCATGGGAAACCAAAGTCTACGCCCCAGGTTCCTGATGTTAATTTGTAGGAAGCCTTTAACACTACAAGGGCAGACAAACTTCCATCTGGTGGTAGATTGCACCTGGGAGGTATCCTCATTTGTATGGAATTTTAGTGGAATTTTAGTAGGCATAAGCCCAGTATCTGGCAGACAGCATTACACACGAACAGTGGCCCTTTTCCATGGGAAACCAAAATCTCCACCCCATGTTGCTGATGTCACTTTGTAGGAGACGTTTTCCAATATAAGGGCAGAGAAACTTCCATCTGGTTGTAGATTGCACCTGGGAGATATCCTCATTTTTATGGAGTTTTAGTGGAATTTTAGTAGGAAGAAACCCCGTGGCAGGCAGACAGCATTAGACAAGAAAAATGGCCCATTTGATGGAAAACCAAAGTCTCCACCCCTCGTTCCTGATGTCCGTTTCTAGGAGGCCTTTGGCACTACAAGGGCAGACAAACTTCCGTCTGGTGGTTGATTGCATCGTTGAGATATCCTCATTTTTATGGAATTTCATCAGGTAGAAGCCCAGTGGCGGGCAGACAGCATTAGAGAGGAACGGTGGCCCTTTTCCATGGGAAAACAAAGTCTCCAACCAGGCTCCTGATGTCAGTTTTTAGTAGGCCTTTGGCATTAAAAGGGCAGACAAACTTCCATCTGGTGGGAAATTTTGTTAGGGAGATATCCTCATTTGTATGTAATTTCAGTAGTCATAAGCCCAGTGGCAAGGAGACAGCATTAAACAACAAGGGTGCCCCTTTTCCATGGGAAACCAAAGCCTCCTTTCCAGAATCCTGATGTCAGTTTGTAGGAGGCCTTTGGCATTACAAGGGCAGACAAACTTTCATCTGGTGGTAGACTCTATCTGGGAGATATCCTCATTTGTACGGGATTTTACTAGGCATAATCCCAGTGGCAGTCACATAGCATTAGACACAAACGGTGGCCCATTTCCATGGGAAAACAAAGTCTCCACCCCACGTTCCTGATGTCAATTTGTAGAAGGCGTTTGGAACTACAAGGTCAGAAAAACTTCCATCTGGTGGTAGATTGCACCTGGGAGATATCCTCATTTCTATGGAATTTTATTGGAATTTTATTACGAAGATCCCCAGTGGCAGGCAGACAGCTTTAGACACGAACGGTGGCCCATTTTTATGGGAAACCAAAGTCTCCACCCCACGTTCCTGATGTCCGTTACTAGGAGGCCTTCGGCAGTACAAGGGTAGACAAACTTCCACCTGGTGGTAGATTGCTCCTGGGAGATATCCTCATTTGTATGGACCTTCAGCAGTCATAACCACAGTGCCAGGCAGACAGCATTAGACAGGAACGGTGGTCCTTTTCCTAGGGAAACCAAAGTCTCCACCCCACGTTCCCGATGTCAGGTTTTAGTAGGCCATTGACAGTACAAGGGCAGAAAAACTTCCGTCTGGTGGTTGATTGCATCGGGAAGATATCCACATTTGTATGGAATTTCAGCAGATAGAAGCCCAGTGGCAGGCAGACAGCATTAGAGAGGAACGGTGGCCCTTTTCCATGGGAAAACAAAGTCTCCAACCCAGGCTGCTGATGTCAGTTTGTAGGAGGCCTTTGGCACTACAAGGGCAGACAAACCTCCATCTAGTGGTGGATCGCACCTCGTAGATGTCCTTATTTGTATGGAATTTTAGTGGTATTTTAGTACTCAGAAGCCCAGTTGCAGACAGAGAGCATTAAACATGAACGGTGGGCCTTTTCCATAGGAAACCAAAGTCTCCACGCCAGGTTCCGAATGTCAGGATAAAGGAGGCCTTTGGCACTGCAAGAGCAGACAAACTTCCATCTGGTGGCATATTGCATCTGGGAGATATCCTCATTTGTATGGAACTTCAGCAGTCATAACCACAGTGCCAGGCAGACAGCATTAGACAGGAACGGTGGTCCTTTTCCATGGGAAACCAAAGTCTCCACCCTAGGTTTCTGATGGCAGTTTGTAGGAGGCCTTTGGAAACATAAGGGCAGAGAAACTTCCATCTGGTGTTAGTTTGCACCTGGGAGATATTCGCATTTGTATGGAATTTTAGTGGAATTTTAGTAGGCAGAATCCCAGCGGCAGGCAGACAGAATTAGACATGAATAGTGGCCCATTTCCATGGGAAACCAAAGTCTCCACCCCAGGTTCCTGATGTCATTTTCTAGGAGGCCTCTGGCACTACAAGACGAGACAAACTTCCAACTGGTGGCATATTGCATCTGGGAGATATCCTCATTTGTATGTAATTTTAGTAGGCATAAGCCCAGTGGCAGGCAGACAGCATTAGACAGGAACCGTGGCCCTTTGCCATGGGAAACCAAAGTCTCCACCCCAGCTTCTTGATGTCAATTTGTAGGAAGCCTTTTGCTCTACAGGGGGAGACAAACTTCCATTTGGTGGTAGATTGCACGTGAGAGACATCTTCAATGGTATAGAATTTTATTGGAATTTTAATAGGCAGAAGCCTTGTGGCAGGCAAACATCATTAGACACGAACGCTGTCCCATTTCCATGGGAAACCAAAGTCTCCACTCCAGGTTCCTGATGTCAGTTTGTAGGAGGCCTTTGGCACTACAAGGGCAGACAAAGTTCCGTCTGGTGGTTGATTGCATTGAGGAGATATCCTCATTTGTATGGAATTTCAGATGGCAGAAGCCCAGTGGCAGGCAGACAGCATTAGACACGAACAATGGACCTTTTCCATGGGAAACCAAAGTCTCCACCTCACGTTCCTGATGTCAGTTTGTAGGAGGCCTTTGGAAATACAAGGGCAGGCAAACTTCCATCTGGTGGTAGATTGCACCTGGGAGATAACCTCATTTCTATAGAATTTTAGTGGAATTTTAGTAGGCATAAGGCCAGTGGCTGCCAGACAGCATTAGACACGAACGGTGGGCATTTCTTTGGGAAACAAAAGTCTCCACCCCCCGTTCGGGATGTCAGTTTTTAGGAGGCCTTTGGCACTACGGGGGCAGAAAAACTTCCACCCAGTGGTAGATTACACCTGGGAGATATCCTCATTTGTATGGAACTTCAGCAGTCATCACCACAGTGCCAGGCAGACAGCATTAGACAGGAACGGTGGTCCTTTTCCATGGGAAACCAAAGTCTCCACCCCAGGTTCCTGATGGCAGTTTGTAGGAGGCCTTTGGAAACACAAGGGCAGAGAATCTTCCATCTGGTGTTAGATTGCACCTGGGAGATATACTCATTTGTATGGAATTTTAGTGGAATATTAGTAGACAGAATCCCAGCTGCAGGTAGACAGAATTAGACATGAATAGTGGCTCATTTCCATGGGAAACCAAAGTCTCCACCCCAGGTTCCTCATGTCATTTTCTAGGAGGCCTCTGGCACTACAGGAGGAGACAAAGTTCCTATTGGTGGCATATTGCATCTAGGAGATATCCTCATTTGTATGTAATTTTAATAGCCATAAGCCCAGTGGCAGGCAGACAGTATTAGACGCGAACGGTGGCCCTTTTCCATGGGAAACCAAAGTCTCCGCCTCAGGTTCTTGATGTCAATTTGTAGGAAGCCTTTGGCTCTTCAGGGGCAGACAAACTTCCATCTGGTGGTAGATTGCACCTGGGAGACATCCTCATTTGTATAGAATTTTAGTGGAATTTTAGTCGGCATAAGCCCAGTGTCTCGCAGACAGCATTAGACACGAACTGTGGTCCATTTCCTTGGGAAACCAAAGTCTCCATCTCACGTGCCTGATGTCAGTTTGTAGGAGGCCTTTGGCACTACAAGGGCAGATAAACTTCCAACTGGTGGTAGATTCCGTGCGGGAGATATCCTCTTTTTTGAGGAATTTCAGCAGGCATCACCCAGTGGCAGGCAAACAGCATTAGACACAAACGGTGGTCCTTTTCCATGGGAAACCGAAGTCTCTACCCCACGTTCCTGATATTAGTTTGTAAGAGGCCTTTGGAAGTACAAGGGCAGAAAAACTTCCATCTGGTGGTAGATTGCACCTGGGAGATATCCTCATTTTTATGGAATTTCAGTGGTATTAAAGTAGGCAGAAATCCAGCGGCAGGCAGACTGCTTTACACACGAACGCTGGCCCATATCCATGGGAAACCAAAGTCTCCACTCCAGGCTCCTCATGTCAGTTTATAGAAGGCCTTTGGAAATACAAGGGCAGAAAAACATATATCTGGCGGTAGACTGCACCCGGGAGATGTCTTCATTTGTATGGAATTTCAGTGGAATTTTCGTAGGTAGAAGCCCAATGGCCGACAGACATTATTAGACACGAACGGTGGCCCATTTCCATGAGAAACCAAAGTCTCCACCCCAGGTTCCTGATGTCAGTTTTTAGGAGGCCTTTGGCACTAGAAGGGCAAACAAACTTCCAACTGGTGGGAGATTCCATCTGGGAAATATCCTCATTTGTGAGGAATTTCAATAGGCATAACTCCAGTGGCAGGCAGACAGCATTAGACACGAACAGTGGCCCTTTTCCATGGGAAACCAAAATCTCCACCCCATGTTGCTGATGTCACTTTGTAGGAGGCGTTTTCCAATATAAGGGCAGAGAAACTTCCATCTGGTTGTAGATTGCACCTGGGAGATATCCTCATTTCTATGGAGTTTTAGTGGAATTTTAGTAGGAAGAAGCACAGTGGCAGGCAGACAGCATTAGACACGAACAATGGCCCATTTTTATGGGAAACCAAAGTCTCCACCCCACGTTCCTGATGTCCGTTTCTAGGAGGCCTTTGACACTACAAAGGTAGACAAACTTCCGTCTGGTGGTTGATTGCATCGGGGAGATATCCTCATTTGTATGGAACTTCAGCAGGTAGAAGCCCAGTGGCAGGCAGACAGCATTAGACATGAACGGTGGCCCTTTTCCCATGGGCAGCCAAAGTCTCCAAGCCACGTTCCTGATGTCAGGTTTTAGGAGGCCTTTGGCAGTACAAGGGCAAACAAACTTCCGTCTGGTGGCTGATTGCATCGGGGAGATATCCTCATTTGTATGGAATTTCAGCAGGTAAAAGCCCAGTGGCAGGCAGACAGCATTAGACACGAACGGTGGCCCTTTTCCATGGGAAAACAAAGTCTCCAACCCAGGCTCCTGATGTCAGTTTGTAGGAGGCCTTTGGCATAAAAAGGGCAGACAAACTTCCATCTGGTGGGAAATTGCATTTGGGAGATATCCTCATTTGTAGGGAATTTTGGTAGGCTTCTGCCCACTGGCAGGCAGACAGCATTAGACACGAACAGTGGCCCCTTTCCATGGAAAAACAAATTATCCATCCTATGTTCCTGATGTCAGTTTTTAGGAGGCTTTTGGCACTGCAAGGGCAGACAAACTTCCACCTGGTGGTAGATTGCACCTGGGAGATATCCTCATTTTTATGGAATTTTAGTGGAATTTTAGTACTCAGAAGCCCAATGGCAGACAGACAGCATTAAACATGAATGGTGGGCCTTTTCTATAGGAAACCAAAGTCTCCAGGTGAGGTTCCGAATGTCAGTTTGAAGGAGGCCTTTGGCACTGCAAGAGCAGACAAATTTCCATCTGGTGGCATATTGCGTCTGGGAGATATCCTCATTTGTATGTAATTTCAGTAGTCATAAGTCAGTGGCAAGGAGACAGCATTAAACACCAAGGGTGGCCGTTTCCATGGGAAACCAAAGCGTCCTCTCCAGGTTCCTGATGTCAGTTTGTAGGAGGCCGTTGCATTACAAGGGCAGACAAACTTTCAACTGGTGGTAGACTCCATCTGGGAGATATCCTCATTTTTATGGAATTTTACTAGGCATACGCCCAGTGGCAGGCACATAGCATTAGACAAAAAGGGTGGCCCATTTCCATGGGAAAACAAAGTCTCCACCGCACGTTCCTGATGTCAATTTTTAGGAGGCCTTTGGCACTTCAAGGGCAGACAAACTTCCACCTGGTGGTAGATTGCACCTGGGACTTATCAGCATTTGTATGGAACTGCAGCAGTCATAACCACGGTGCCAGGCAGACAGCATTAGACACGAACGGTGGCCCTTTTCCATGGGAAACCAAAGTCTACGCCCCAGGTTCCTGATGTTAATTTGTAGGAAGCCTTTAACACTACAAGGGCAGACAAACTTCCATCTGGTGGTAGATTGCACCTGGGAGGTATCCTCATTTGTATGGAATTTTAGTGGAATTTTAGTAGGCATAAGCCCAGTATCTGGCAGACAGCATTACACACGAACAGTGGCCCTTTTCCATGGGAAACCAAAATCTCCACCCCATGTTGCTGATGTCACTTTGTAGGAGACGTTTTCCAATATAAGGGCAGAGAAACTTCCATCTGGTTGTAGATTGCACCTGGGAGATATCCTCATTTTTATGGAGTTTTAGTGGAATTTTAGTAGGAAGAAACCCCGTGGCAGGCAGACAGCATTAGACAAGAAAAATGGCCCATTTGATGGAAAACCAAAGTCTCCACCCCTCGTTCCTGATGTCCGTTTCTAGGAGGCCTTTGGCACTACAAGGGCAGACAAACTTCCGTCTGGTGGTTGATTGCATCGTTGAGATATCCTCATTTTTATGGAATTTCATCAGGTAGAAGCCCAGTGGCGGGCAGACAGCATTAGAGAGGAACGGTGGCCCTTTTCCATGGGAAAACAAAGTCTCCAACCAGGCTCCTGATGTCAGTTTTTAGTAGGCCTTTGGCATTAAAAGGGCAGACAAACTTCCATCTGGTGGGAAATTTTGTTAGGGAGATATCCTCATTTGTATGTAATTTCAGTAGTCATAAGCCCAGTGGCAAGGAGACAGCATTAAACAACAAGGGTGCCCCTTTTCCATGGGAAACCAAAGCCTCCTTTCCAGAATCCTGATGTCAGTTTGTAGGAGGCCTTTGGCATTACAAGGGCAGACAAACTTTCATCTGGTGGTAGACTCTATCTGGGAGATATCCTCATTTGTACGGGATTTTACTAGGCATAATCCCAGTGGCAGTCACATAGCATTAGACACAAACGGTGGCCCATTTCCATGGGAAAACAAAGTCTCCACCCCACGTTCCTGATGTCAATTAGTAGAAGGCGTTTGGAACTACAAGGTCAGAAAAACTTCCATCTGGTGGTAGATTGCACCTGGGAGATATCCTCATTTCTCTGGAATTTTATTGGAATTTTATTACGAAGATCCCCAGTGGCAGGCAGACAGCTTTAGACACGAACGGTGGCCCATTTTTATGGGAAACCAAAGTCTCCACCCCACGTTCCTGATGTCCGTTACTAGGAGGCCTTCGGCAGTACAAGGGTAGACAAACTTCCACCTGGTGGTAGATTGCTCCTGGGAGATATCCTCATTTGTATGGACCTTCAGCAGTCATAACCACAGTGCCAGGCAGACAGCATTAGACAGGAACGGTGGTCCTTTTCCTAGGGAAACCAAAGTCTCCACCCCACGTTCCCGATGTCAGGTTTTAGTAGGCCATTGACAGTACAAGGGCAGAAAAACTTCCGTCTGGTGGTTGATTGCATCGGGAAGATATCCACATTTGTATGGAATTTCAGCAGATAGGAGCCCAGTGGCAGGCAGACAGCATTAGAGAGGAACGGTGGCCCTTTTCCATGGGAAAACAAAGTCTCCAACCCAGGCTGCTGATGTCAGTTTGTAGGAGGCCTTTGGCACTACAAGGGCAGACAAACCTCCATCTAGTGGTGGATCGCACCTCGTAGATGTCCTTATTTGTATGGAATTTTAGTGGTATTTTAGTACTCAGAAGCCCAGTTGCAGACAGAGAGCATTAAACATGAACGGTGGGCCTTTTCCATAGGAAACCAAAGTCTCCACGCCAGGTTCCGAATGTCCGTATAAAGGAGGCCTTTGGCACTGCAAGAGCAGACAAACTTCCATCTGGTGGCATATTGCATCTGGGAGATATCCTCATTTGTATGGAACTTCAGCAGTCATAACCACAGTGCCAGGCAGACAGCATTAGACAGGAACGGTGGTCCTTTTCCATGGGAAACCAAAGTCTCCACCCTAGGTTTCTGATGGCAGTTTGTAGGAGGCCTTTGGAAACATAAGGGCAGAGAAACTTCCATCTGGTGTTAGTTTGCACCTGGGAGATATTCGCATTTGTATGGAATTTTAGTGGAATTTTAGTAGGCAGAATCCCAGCGGCAGGCAGACAGAATTAGACATGAATAGTGGCCCATTTCCATGGGAAACCAAAGTCTCCACCCCAGGTTCCTGATGTCATTTTCTAGGAGGCCTCTGGCACTACAAGACGAGACAAACTTCCAACTGGTGGCATATTGCATCTGGGAGATATCCTCATTTGTATGTAATTTTAGTAGGCGTAAGCCCAGTGGCAGGCAGACAGCATTAGACAGGAACCGTGGCCCTTTGCCATGGGAAACCAAAGTCTCCACCCCAGCTTCTTGATGTCAATTTGTAGGAAGCCTTTTGCTCTACAGGGGGAGACAAACTTCCATTTGGTGGTAGATTGCACGTGAGAGACATCTTCAATGGTATAGAATTTATTGGAATTTTAATAGGCAGAAGCCTTGTGGCAGGCAAACATCATTAGACACGAACGCTGTCCCATTTCCATGGGAAACCAAAGTCTCCACTCCAGGTTCCTGATGTCAGTTTGTAGGAGGCCTTTGGCACTACAAGGGCAGACAAAGTTCCGTCTGGTGGTTGATTGCATTGAGGAGATATCCTCATTTGTATGGAATTTCAGATGGCAGAAGCCCAGTGGCAGGCAGACAGCATTAGACACGAACAATGGACCTTTTCCATGGGAAACCAAAGTCTCCACCTCACGTTCCTGATGTCAGTTTGTAGGAGGCCTTTGGAAATACAAGGGCAGGCAAACTTCCATCTGGTGGTAGATTGCACCTGGGAGATAACCTCATTTCTATAGAATTTTAGTGGAATTTTAGTAGGCATAAGGCCAGTGGCTGCCAGACAGCATTAGACACGAACGGTGGGCATTTCTTTGGGAAACAAAAGTCTCCACCCCCCGTTCGGGATGTCAGTTTTTAGGAGGCCTTTGGCACTACGGGGGCAGAAAAACTTCCACCCAGTGGTAGATTACACCTGGGAGATATCCTCATTTGTATGGAACTTCAGCAGTCATCACCACAGTGCCAGGCAGACAGCATTAGACAGGAACGGTGGTCCTTTTCCATGGGAAACCAAAGTCTCCACCCCAGGTTCCTGATGGCAGTTTGTAGGAGGCCTTTGGAAACACAAGGGCAGAGAATCTTCCATCTGGTGTTAGATTGCACCTGGGAGATATACTCATTTGTATGGAATTTTAGTGGAATATTAGTAGACAGAATCCCAGCTGCAGGTAGACAGAATTAGACATGAATAGTGGCTCATTTCCATGGGAAACCAAAGTCTCCACCCCAGGTTCCTCATGTCATTTTCTAGGAGGCCTCTGGCACTACAGGAGGAGACAAAGTTCCTATTGGTGGCATATTGCATCTAGGAGATATCCTCATTTGTATGTAATTTTAATAGCCATAAGCCCAGTGGCAGGCAGACAGTATTAGACGCGAACGGTGGCCCTTTTCCATGGGAAACCAAAGTCTCCGCCTCAGGTTCTTGATGTCAATTTGTAGGAAGCCTTTGGCTCTTCAGGGGCAGACAAACTTCCATCTGGTGGTAGATTGCACCTGGGAGACATCCTCATTTGTATAGAATTTTAGTGGAATTTTAGTCGGCATAAGCCCAGTGTCTCGCAGACAGCATTAGACACGAACTGTGGTCCATTTCCTTGGGAAACCAAAGTCTCCACCCCACGTTCCTGATGTCAGTTTGTAGGAGGCCTTTGGCACTACAAGGGCAGATAAACTTCCAACTGGTGGTAGATTCCGTGCGGGAGATATCCTCTTTTTTGAGGAATTTCAGCAGGCATCACCCAGTGGCAGGCAAACAGCATTAGACACAAACGGTGGTCCTTTTCCATGGGAAACCGAAGTCTCTACCCCACGTTCCTGATATTAGTTTGTAAGAGGCCTTTGGAAGTACAAGGGCAGAAAAACTTCCATCTGGTGGTAGATTGCACCTGGGAGATATCCTCATTTTTATGGAATTTCAGTGGTATTAAAGTAGGCAGAAATCCAGCGGCAGGCAGACTGCTTTACACACGAACGCTGGCCCATATCCATGGGAAACCAAAGTCTCCACTCCAGGCTCCTCATGTCAGTTTATAGAAGGCCTTTGGAAATACAAGGGCAGAAAAACATATATCTGGCGGTAGACTGCACCCGGGAGATGTCTTCATTTGTATGGAATTTCAGTGGAATTTTCATAGGTAGAAGCCCAATGGCCGACAGACATTATTAGACACGAACGGTGGCCCATTTCCATGAGAAACCAAAGTCTCCACCCCAGGTTCCTGATGTCAGTTTTTAGGAGGCCTTTGGCACTAGAAGGGCAAACAAACTTCCAACTGGTGGGAGATTCCATCTGGGAAATATCCTCATTTGTGAGGAATTTCAGTAGGCATAACTCCAGTGGCAGGCAGACAGCATTAGACACGAACAGTGGCCCTTTTCCGTGGGAAACCAAAATCTCCACCCCATGTTGCTGATGTCACTTTGTAGGAGGCGTTTTCCAATATAAGGGCAGAGAAACTTCCATCTGGTTGTAGATTGCACCTGGGAGATATCCTCATTTCTATGGAGTTTTAGTGGAATTTTAGTAGGAAGAAGCACAGTGGCAGGCAGACAGCATTAGACACGAACAATGGCCCATTTTTATGGGAAACCAAAGTCTCCACCCCACGTTCCTGATGTCCGTTTCTAGGAGGCCTTTGACACTACAAGGGCAGACAAACTTCCGTCTGGTGGTTGATTGCATCGGGGAGATATCCTCATTTGTATGGAACTTCAGCAGGTAGAAGCCCAGTGGCAGGCAGACAGCATTAGACATGAACGGTGGCCCTTTTCCCATGGGCAGCCAAAGTCTCCAAGCCACGTTCCTGATGTCAGGTTTTAGGAGGCCTTTGGCAGTACAAGGGCAAACAAACTTCCGTCTGGTGGCTGATTGCATCGGGGAGATATCCTCATTTGTATGGAATTTCAGCAGGTAAAAGCCCAGTGGCAGGCAGACAGCATTAGACACGAACGGTGGCCCTTTTCCATGGGAAAACAAAGTCTCCAACCCAGGCTCCTGATGTCAGTTTGTAGGAGGCCTTTGGCATAAAAAGGGCAGACAAACTTCCATCTGGTGGGAAATTGCATTTGGGAGATATCCTCATTTGTAGGGAATTTTGGTAGGCTTCTGCCCACTGGCAGGCAGACAGCATTAGACACGAACAGTGGCCCCTTTCCATGGAAAAACAAATTATCCATCCTATGTTCCTGATGTCAGTTTTTAGGAGGCTTTTGGCACTGCAAGGGCAGACAAACTTCCACCTGGTGGTAGATTGCACCTGGGAGATATCCTCATTTTTATGGAATTTTAGTGGAATTTTAGTACTCAGAAGCCCAATGGCAGACAGACAGCATTAAACATGAATGGTGGGCCTTTTCTATAGGAAACCAAAGTCTCCAGGTGAGGTTCCGAATGTCAGTTTGAAGGAGGCCTTTGGCACTGCAAGAGCAGACAAATTTCCATCTGGTGGCATATTGCGTCTGGGAGATATCCTCATTTGTATGTAATTTCAGTAGTCATAAGTCAGTGGCAAGGAGACAGCATTAAACACCAAGGGTGGCCGTTTCCATGGGAAACCAAAGCGTCCTCTCCAGGTTCCTGATGTCAGTTTGTAGGAGGCCGTTGCATTACAAGGGCAGACAAACTTTCAACTGGTGGTAGACTCCATCTGGGAGATATCCTCATTTTTATGGAATTTTACTAGGCATACGCCCAGTGGCAGGCACATAGCATTAGACAAAAAGGGTGGCCCATTTCCATGGGAAAACAAAGTCTCCACCGCACGTTCCTGATGTCAATTTTTAGGAGGCCTTTGGCACTTCAAGGGCAGACAAACTTCCACCTGGTGGTAGATTGCACCTGGGACTTATCAGCATTTGGATGGAACTGCAGCAGTCATAACCACAGTGCCAGGCAGACAGCATTAGACACGAACGGTGGCCCTTTTCCATGGGAAACCAAAGTCTACGCCCCAGGTTCCTGATGTTAATTTGTAGGAAGCCTTTAACACTACAAGGGCAGACAAACTTCCATCTGGTGGTAGATTGCACCTGGGAGGTATCCTCATTTGTATGGAATTTTAGTGGAATTTTAGTAGGCATAAGCCCAGTATCTGGCAGACAGCATTACACACGAACAGTGGCCCTTTTCCATGGGAAACCAAAATCTCCACCCCATGTTGCTGATGTCACTTTGTAGGAGACGTTTTCCAATATAAGGGCAGAGAAACTTCCATCTGGTTGTAGATTGCACCTGGGAGATATCCTCATTTTTATGGAGTTTTAGTGGAATTTTAGTAGGAAGAAACCCCGTGGCAGGCAGACAGCATTAGACAAGAAAAATGGCCCATTTGATGGAAAACCAAAGTCTCCACCCCTCGTTCCTGATGTCCGTTTCTAGGAGGCCTTTGGCACTACAAGGGCAGACAAACTTCCGTCTGGTGGTTGATTGCATCGTTGAGATATCCTCATTTTTATGGAATTTCATCAGGTAGAAGCCCAGTGGCGGGCAGACAGCATTAGAGAGGAACGGTGGCCCTTTTCCATGGGAAAACAAAGTCTCCAACCAGGCTCCTGATGTCAGTTTTTAGTAGGCCTTTGGCATTAAAAGGGCAGACAAACTTCCATCTGGTGGGAAATTTTGTTAGGGAGATATCCTCATTTGTATGTAATTTCAGTAGTCATAAGCCCAGTGGCAAGGAGACAGCATTAAACAACAAGGGTGCCCCTTTTCCATGGGAAACCAAAGCCTCCTTTCCAGAATCCTGATGTCAGTTTGTAGGAGGCCTTTGGCATTACAAGGGCAGACAAACTTTCATCTGGTGGTAGACTCTATCTGGGAGATATCCTCATTTGTACGGGATTTTACTAGGCATAATCCCAGTGGCAGTCACATAGCATTAGACACAAATGGTGGCCCATTTCCATGGGAAAACAAAGTCTCCACCCCACGTTCCTGATGTCAATTTGTAGAAGGCGTTTGGAACTACAAGGTCAGAAAAACTTCCATCTGGTGGTAGATTGCACCTGGGAGATATCCTCATTTCTATGGAATTTTATTGGAATTTTATTACGAAGATCCCCAGTGGCAGGCAGACAGCTTTAGACACGAACGGTGGCCCATTTTTATGGGAAACCAAAGTCTCCACCCCACGTTCCTGATGTCCGTTACTAGGAGGCCTTCGGCAGTACAAGGGTAGACAAACTTCCACCTGGTGGTAGATTGCTCCTGGGAGATATCCTCATTTGTATGGACCTTCAGCAGTCATAACCACAGTGCCAGGCAGACAGCATTAGACAGGAACGGTGGTCCTTTTCCTAGGGAAACCAAAGTCTCCACCCCACGTTCCCGATGTCAGGTTTTAGTAGGCCATTGACAGTACAAGGGCAGAAAAACTTCCGTCTGGTGGTTGATTGCATCGGGAAGATATCCACATTTGTATGGAATTTCAGCAGATAGGAGCCCAGTGGCAGGCAGACAGCATTAGACACGAACGGTGGCCCTTTTCCATGGGAAAACAAAGTCTCCAACCAGGGCTCCTGATGTCAGTTTGTAGGAGGCCTTTGGCACTACAAGGGCAGACAAACCTCCATCTAGTGGTGGATCGCACCTCGTAGATGTCCTTATTTGTATGGAATTTTAGTGGTATTTTAGTACTCAGAAGCCCAGTTGCAGACAGAGAGCATTAAACATGAACGGTGGGCCTTTTCCATAGGAAACCAAAGTCTCCACGCCAGGTTCCGAATGTCAGTATAAAGGAGGCCTTTGGCACTGCAAGAGCAGACAAACTTCCATCTGGTGGCATATTGCATCTGGGAGATATCCTCATTTGTATGGAACTTCAGCAGTCATAACCACAGTGCCAGGCAGACAGCATTAGACAGGAACGGTGGTCCTTTTCCATGGGAAACCAAAGTCTCCACCCTAGGTTTCTGATGGCAGTTTGTAGGAGGCCTTTGGAAACATAAGGGCAGAGAAACTTCCATCTGGTGTTAGTTTGCACCTGGGAGATATTCGCATTTGTATGGAATTTTAGTGGAATTTTAGTAGGCAGAATCCCAGCGGCAGGCAGACAGAATTAGACATGAATAGTGGCCCATTTCCATGGGAAACCAAAGTCTCCACCCCAGGTTCCTGATGTCATTTTCTAGGAGGCCTCTGGCACTACAAGACGAGACAAACTTCCAACTGGTGGCATATTGCATCTGGGAGATATCCTCATTTGTATGTAATTTTAGTAGGCGTAAGCCCAGTGGCAGGCAGACAGCATTAGACAGGAACCGTGGCCCTTTGCCATGGGAAACCAAAGTCTCCACCCCAGCTTCTTGATGTCAATTTGTAGGAAGCCTTTTGCTCTACAGGGGGAGACAAACTTCCATTTGGTGGTAGATTGCACGTGAGAGACATCTTCAATGGTATAGAATTTATTGGAATTTTAATAGGCAGAAGCCTTGTGGCAGGCAAACATCATTAGACACGAACGCTGTCCCATTTCCATGGGAAACCAAAGTCTCCACTCCAGGTTCCTGATGTCAGTTTGTAGGAGGCCTTTGGCACTACAAGGGCAGACAAAGTTCCGTCTGGTGGTTGATTGCATTGAGGAGATATCCTCATTTGTATGGAATTTCAGATGGCAGAAGCCCAGTGGCAGGCAGACAGCATTAGACACGAACAATGGACCTTTTCCATGGGAAACCAAAGTCTCCACCTCACGTTCCTGATGTCAGTTTGTAGGAGGCCTTTGGAAATACAAGGGCAGGCAAACTTCCATCTGGTGGTAGATTGCACCTGGGAGATAACCTCATTTCTATAGAATTTTAGTGGAATTTTAGTAGGCATAAGGCCAGTGGCTGCCAGACAGCATTAGACACGAACGGTGGGCATTTCTTTGGGAAACAAAAGTCTCCACCCCCCGTTCGGGATGTCAGTTTTTAGGAGGCCTTTGGCACTACGGGGGCAGAAAAACTTCCACCCAGTGGTAGATTACACCTGGGAGATATCCTCATTTGTATGGAACTTCAGCAGTCATCACCACAGTGCCAGGCAGACAGCATTAGACAGGAACGGTGGTCCTTTTCCATGGGAAACCAAAGTCTCCACCCCAGGTTCCTGATGGCAGTTTGTAGGAGGCCTTTGGAAACACAAGGGCAGAGAATCTTCCATCTGGTGTTAGATTGCACCTGGGAGATATACTCATTTGTATGGAATTTTAGTGGAATATTAGTAGACAGAATCCCAGCTGCAGGTAGACAGAATTAGACATGAATAGTGGCTCATTTCCATGGGAAACCAAAGTCTCCACCCCAGGTTCCTCATGTCATTTTCTAGGAGGCCTCTGGCACTACAGGAGGAGACAAAGTTCCTATTGGTGGCATATTGCATCTAGGAGATATCCTCATTTGTATGTAATTTTAATAGCCATAAGCCCAGTGGCAGGCAGACAGTATTAGACGCGAACGGTGGCCCTTTTCCATGGGAAACCAAAGTCTCCGCCTCAGGTTCTTGATGTCAATTTGTAGGAAGCCTTTGGCTCTTCAGGGGCAGACAAACTTCCATCTGGTGGTAGATTGCACCTGGGAGACATCCTCATTTGTATAGAATTTTAGTGGAATTTTAGTCGGCATAAGCCCAGTGTCTCGCAGACAGCATTAGACACGAACTGTGGTCCATTTCCTTGGGAAACCAAAGTCTCCATCTCACGTGCCTGATGTCAGTTTGTAGGAGGCCTTTGGCACTACAAGGGCAGATAAACTTCCAACTGGTGGTAGATTCCGTGCGGGAGATATCCTCTTTTTTGAGGAATTTCAGCAGGCATCACCCAGTGGCAGGCAAACAGCATTAGACACAAACGGTGGTCCTTTTCCATGGGAAACCGAAGTCTCTACCCCACGTTCCTGATATTAGTTTGTAAGAGGCCTTTGGAAGTACAAGGGCAGAAAAACTTCCATCTGGTGGTAGATTGCACCTGGGAGATATCCTCATTTTTATGGAATTTCAGTGGTATTAAAGTAGGCAGAAATCCAGCGGCAGGCAGACTGCTTTACACACGAACGCTGGCCCATATCCATGGGAAACCAAAGTCTCCACTCCAGGCTCCTCATGTCAGTTTATAGAAGGCCTTTGGAAATACAAGGGCAGAAAAACATATATCTGGCGGTAGACTGCACCCGGGAGATGTCTTCATTTGTATGGAATTTCAGTGGAATTTTCGTAGGTAGAAGCCCAATGGCCGACAGACATTATTAGACACGAACGGTGGCCCATTTCCATGAGAAACCAAAGTCTCCACCCCAGGTTCCTGATGTCAGTTTTTAGGAGGCCTTTGGCACTAGAAGGGCAAACAAACTTCCAACTGGTGGGAGATTCCATCTGGGAAATATCCTCATTTGTGAGGAATTTCAATAGGCATAACTCCAGTGGCAGGCAGACAGCATTAGACACGAACAGTGGCCCTTTTCCATGGGAAACCAAAATCTCCACCCCATGTTGCTGATGTCACTTTGTAGGAGGCGTTTTCCAATATAAGGGCAGAGAAACTTCCATCTGGTTGTAGATTGCACCTGGGAGATATCCTCATTTCTATGGAGTTTTAGTGGAATTTTAGTAGGAAGAAGCACAGTGGCAGGCAGACAGCATTAGACACGAACAATGGCCCATTTTTATGGGAAACCAAAGTCTCCACCCCACGTTCCTGATGTCCGTTTCTAGGAGGCCTTTGACACTACAAAGGTAGACAAACTTCCGTCTGGTGGTTGATTGCATCGGGGAGATATCCTCATTTGTATGGAACTTCAGCAGGTAGAAGCCCAGTGGCAGGCAGACAGCATTAGACATGAACGGTGGCCCTTTTCCCATGGGCAGCCAAAGTCTCCAAGCCACGTTCCTGATGTCAGGTTTTAGGAGGCCTTTGGCAGTACAAGGGCAAACAAACTTCCGTCTGGTGGCTGATTGCATCGGGGAGATATCCTCATTTGTATGGAATTTCAGCAGGTAAAAGCCCAGTGGCAGGCAGACAGCATTAGACACGAACGGTGGCCCTTTTCCATGGGAAAACAAAGTCTCCAACCCAGGCTCCTGATGTCAGTTTGTAGGAGGCCTTTGGCATAAAAAGGGCAGACAAACTTCCATCTGGTGGGAAATTGCATTTGGGAGATATCCTCATTTGTAGGGAATTTTGGTAGGCTTCTGCCCACTGGCAGGCAGACAGCATTAGACACGAACAGTGGCCCCTTTCCATGGAAAAACAAATTATCCATCCTATGTTCCTGATGTCAGTTTTTAGGAGGCTTTTGGCACTGCAAGGGCTGACAAACTTCCACCTGGTGGTAGATTGCACCTGGGAGATATCCTCATTTTTATGGAATTTTAGTGGAATTTTAGTACTCAGAAGCCCAATGGCAGACAGACAGCATTAAACATGAATGGTGGGCCTTTTCTATAGGAAACCAAAGTCTCCAGGTGAGGTTCCGAATGTCAGTTTGAAGGAGGCCTTTGGCACTGCAAGAGCAGACAAATTTCCATCTGGTGGCATATTGCGTCTGGGAGATATCCTCATTTGTATGTAATTTCAGTAGTCATAAGTCAGTGGCAAGGAGACAGCATTAAACACCAAGGGTGGCCGTTTCCATGGGAAACCAAAGCGTCCTCTCCAGGTTCCTGATGTCAGTTTGTAGGAGGCCGTTGCATTACAAGGGCAGACAAACTTTCAACTGGTGGTAGACTCCATCTGGGAGATATCCTCATTTTTATGGAATTTTACTAGGCATACGCCCAGTGGCAGGCACATAGCATTAGACAAAAAGGGTGGCCCATTTCCATGGGAAAACAAAGTCTCCACCGCACGTTCCTGATGTCAATTTTTAGGAGGCCTTTGGCACTTCAAGGGCAGACAAACTTCCACCTGGTGGTAGATTGCACCTGGGACTTATCAGCATTTGTATGGAACTGCAGCAGTCATAACCACGGTGCCAGGCAGACAGCATTAGACACGAACGGTGGCCCTTTTCCATGGGAAACCAAAGTCTACGCCCCAGGTTCCTGATGTTAATTTGTAGGAAGCCTTTAACACTACAAGGGCAGACAAACTTCCATCTGGTGGTAGATTGCACCTGGGAGGTATCCTCATTTGTATGGAATTTTAGTGGAATTTTAGTAGGCATAAGCCCAGTATCTGGCAGACAGCATTACACACGAACAGTGGCCCTTTTCCATGGGAAACCAAAATCTCCACCCCATGTTGCTGATGTCACTTTGTAGGAGACGTTTTCCAATATAAGGGCAGAGAAACTTCCATCTGGTTGTAGATTGCACCTGGGAGATATCCTCATTTTTATGGAGTTTTAGTGGAATTTTAGTAGGAAGAAACCCCGTGGCAGGCAGACAGCATTAGACAAGAAAAATGGCCCATTTGATGGAAAACCAAAGTCTCCACCCCTCGTTCCTGATGTCCGTTTCTAGGAGGCCTTTGGCACTACAAGGGCAGACAAACTTCCGTCTGGTGGTTGATTGCATCGTTGAGATATCCTCATTTTTATGGAATTTCATCAGGTAGAAGCCCAGTGGCGGGCAGACAGCATTAGAGAGGAACGGTGGCCCTTTTCCATGGGAAAACAAAGTCTCCAACCAGGCTCCTGATGTCAGTTTTTAGTAGGCCTTTGGCATTGAAAGGGCAGACAAACTTCCATCTGGTGGGAAATTTTGTTAGGGAGATATCCTCATTTGTATGTAATTTCAGTAGTCATAAGCCCAGTGGCAAGGAGACAGCATTAAACAACAAGGGTGCCCCTTTTCCATGGGAAACCAAAGCCTCCTTTCCAGAATCCTGATGTCAGTTTGTAGGAGGCCTTTGGCATTACAAGGGCAGACAAACTTTCATCTGGTGGTAGACTCTATCTGGGAGATATCCTCATTTGTACGGGATTTTACTAGGCATAATCCCAGTGGCAGTCACATAGCATTAGACACAAACGGTGGCCCATTTCCATGGGAAAACAAAGTCTCCACCCCACGTTCCTGATGTCAATTAGTAGAAGGCGTTTGGAACTACAAGGTCAGAAAAACTTCCATCTGGTGGTAGATTGCACCTGGGAGATATCCTCATTTCTCTGGAATTTTATTGGAATTTTATTACGAAGATCCCCAGTGGCAGGCAGACAGCTTTAGACACGAACGGTGGCCCATTTTTATGGGAAACCAAAGTCTCCACCCCACGTTCCTGATGTCCGTTACTAGGAGGCCTTCGGCAGTACAAGGGTAGACAAACTTCCACCTGGTGGTAGATTGCTCCTGGGAGATATCCTCATTTGTATGGACCTTCAGCAGTCATAACCACAGTGCCAGGCAGACAGCATTAGACAGGAACGGTGGTCCTTTTCCTAGGGAAACCAAAGTCTCCACCCCACGTTCCCGATGTCAGGTTTTAGTAGGCCATTGACAGTACAAGGGCAGAAAAACTTCCGTCTGGTGGTTGATTGCATCGGGAAGATATCCACATTTGTATGGAATTTCAGCAGATAGGAGCCCAGTGGCAGGCAGACAGCATTAGACACGAACGGTGGCCCTTTTCCATGGGAAAACAAAGTCTCCAACCCAGGCTGCTGATGTCAGTTTGTAGGAGGCCTTTGGCACTACAAGGGCAGACAAACCTCCATCTAGTGGTGGATCGCACCTCGTAGATGTCCTTATTTGTATGGAATTTTAGTGGTATTTTAGTACTCAGAAGCCCAGTTGCAGACAGAGAGCATTAAACATGAACGGTGGGCCTTTTCCATAGGAAACCAAAGTCTCCACGCCAGGTTCCGAATGTCAGTATAAAGGAGGCCTTTGGCACTGCAAGAGCAGACAAACTTCCATCTGGTGGCATATTGCATCTGGGAGATATCCTCATTTGTATGGAACTTCAGCAGTCATAACCACAGTGCCAGGCAGACAGCATTAGACAGGAACGGTGGTCCTTTTCCATGGGAAACCAAAGTCTCCACCCTAGGTTTCTGATGGCAGTTTGTAGGAGGCCTTTGGAAACATAAGGGCAGAGAAACTTCCATCTGGTGTTAGTTTGCACCTGGGAGATATTCGCATTTGTATGGAATTTTAGTGGAATTTTAGTAGGCAGAATCCCAGCGGCAGGCAGACAGAATTAGACATGAATAGTGGCCCATTTCCATGGGAAACCAAAGTCTCCACCCCAGGTTCCTGATGTCATTTTCTAGGAGGCCTCTGGCACTACAAGACGAGACAAACTTCCAACTGGTGGCATATTGCATCTGGGAGATATCCTCATTTGTATGTAATTTTAGTAGGCGTAAGCCCAGTGGCAGGCAGACAGCATTAGACAGGAACCGTGGCCCTTTGCCATGGGAAACCAAAGTCTCCACCCCAGCTTCTTGATGTCAATTTGTAGGAAGCCTTTTGCTCTACAGGGGGAGACAAACTTCCATTTGGTGGTAGATTGCACGTGAGAGACATCTTCAATGGTATAGAATTTATTGGAATTTTAATAGGCAGAAGCCTTGTGGCAGGCAAACATCATTAGACACGAACGCTGTCCCATTTCCATGGGAAACCAAAGTCTCCACTCCAGGTTCCTGATGTCAGTTTGTAGGAGGCCTTTGGCACTACAAGGGCAGACAAAGTTCCGTCTGGTGGTTGATTGCATTGAGGAGATATCCTCATTTGTATGGAATTTCAGATGGCAGAAGCCCAGTGGCAGGCAGACAGCATTAGACACGAACAATGGACCTTTTCCATGGGAAACCAAAGTCTCCACCTCACGTTCCTGATGTCAGTTTGTAGGAGGCCTTTGGAAATACAAGGGCAGGCAAACTTCCATCTGGTGGTAGATTGCACCTGGGAGATAACCTCATTTCTATAGAATTTTAGTGGAATTTTAGTAGGCATAAGGCCAGTGGCTGCCAGACAGCATTAGACACGAACGGTGGGCATTTCTTTGGGAAACAAAAGTCTCCACCCCCCGTTCGGGATGTCAGTTTTTAGGAGGCCTTTGGCACTACGGGGGCAGAAAAACTTCCACCCAGTGGTAGATTACACCTGGGAGATATCCTCATTTGTATGGAACTTCAGCAGTCATCACCACAGTGCCAGGCAGACAGCATTAGACAGGAACGGTGGTCCTTTTCCATGGGAAACCAAAGTCTCCACCCCAGGTTCCTGATGGCAGTTTGTAGGAGGCCTTTGGAAACACAAGGGCAGAGAATCTTCCATCTGGTGTTAGATTGCACCTGGGAGATATACTCATTTGTATGGAATTTTAGTGGAATATTAGTAGACAGAATCCCAGCTGCAGGTAGACAGAATTAGACATGAATAGTGGCTCATTTCCATGGGAAACCAAAGTCTCCACCCCAGGTTCCTCATGTCATTTTCTAGGAGGCCTCTGGCACTACAGGAGGAGACAAAGTTCCTATTGGTGGCATATTGCATCTAGGAGATATCCTCATTTGTATGTAATTTTAATAGCCATAAGCCCAGTGGCAGGCAGACAGTATTAGACGCGAACGGTGGCCCTTTTCCATGGGAAACCAAAGTCTCCGCCTCAGGTTCTTGATGTCAATTTGTAGGAAGCCTTTGGCTCTTCAGGGGCAGACAAACTTCCATCTGGTGGTAGATTGCACCTGGGAGACATCCTCATTTGTATAGAATTTTAGTGGAATTTTAGTCGGCATAAGCCCAGTGTCTCGCAGACAGCATTAGACACGAACTGTGGTCCATTTCCTTGGGAAACCAAAGTCTCCATCTCACGTGCCTGATGTCAGTTTGTAGGAGGCCTTTGGCACTACAAGGGCAGATAAACTTCCAACTGGTGGTAGATTCCATGCGGGAGATATCCTCATTTGTGAGGAATTTCAGCAGGCATAACCCAGTGGCAGGCAAACAGCATTAGACACAAACGGTGGTCCTTTTCCATGGGAAACCGAAGTCTCTACCCCACGTTCCTGATATTAGTTTGTAAGAGGCCTTTGGAAGTACAAGGGCAGAAAAACTTCCATCTGGTGGTAGATTGCACCTGGGAGATATCCTCATTTTTATGGAATTTCAGTGGTATTAAAGTAGGCAGAAATCCAGCGGCAGGCAGACTGCTTTACACACGAACGCTGGCCCATATCCATGGGAAACCAAAGTCTCCACTCCAGGCTCCTCATGTCAGTTTATAGAAGGCCTTTGGAAATACAAGGGCAGAAAAACATATATCTGGCGGTAGACTGCACCCGGGAGATGTCTTCATTTGTATGGAATTTCAGTGGAATTTTCATAGGTAGAAGCCCAATGGCCGACAGACATTATTAGACACGAACGGTGGCCCATTTCCATGAGAAACCAAAGTCTCCACCCCAGGTTCCTGATGTCAGTTTTTAGGAGGCCTTTGGCACTAGAAGGGCAAACAAACTTCCAACTGGTGGGAGATTCCATCTGGGAAATATCCTCATTTGTGAGGAATTTCAGTAGGCATAACTCCAGTGGCAGGCAGACAGCATTAGACACGAACAGTGGCCCTTTTCCATGGGAAACCAAAATCTCCACCCCATGTTGCTGATGTCACTTTGTAGGAGGCGTTTTCCAATATAAGGGCAGAGAAACTTCCATCTGGTTGTAGATTGCACCTGGGAGATATCCTCATTTCTATGGAGTTTTAGTGGAATTTTAGTAGGAAGAAGCACAGTGGCAGGCAGACAGCATTAGACACGAACAATGGCCCATTTTTATGGGAAACCAAAGTCTCCACCCCACGTTCCTGATGTCCGTTTCTAGGAGGCCTTTGACACTACAAAGGTAGACAAACTTCCGTCTGGTGGTTGATTGCATCGGGGAGATATCCTCATTTGTATGGAACTTCAGCAGGTAGAAGCCCAGTGGCAGGCAGACAGCATTAGACACGAACGGTGGCCCTTTTCCATGGGAAAACAAAGTCTCCAACCCAGGCTCCTGATGTCAGTTTGTAGGAGGCCTTTGGCATAAAAAGGGCAGACAAACTTCCATCTGGTGGGAAATTGCATTTGGGAGATATCCTCATTTGTAGGGAATTTTGGTAGGCTTCTGCCCACTGGCAGGCAGACAGCATTAGACACGAACAGTGGCCCCTTTCCATGGAAAAACAAATTATCCCTCCTATGTTCCTGATGTCAGTTTGTAGGAGGCTTTTGGCACTGCAAGGGCTGACAAACTTCCACCTGGTGGTAGATTGCACCTGGGAGATATCCTCATTTTTATGGAATTTTAGTGGTATTTTAGTACTCAGAAGCCCAATGGCAGACAGACAGCATTAAACATGAATGGTGGGCCTTTTCTATAGGAAACCAAAGTCTCCAGGTGAGGTTCCGAATGTCAGTTTGAAGGAGGCCTTTGGCACTGCAAGAGCAGACAAATTTCCATCTGGTGGCATATTGCGTCTGGGAGATATCCTCATTTGTATGTAATTTCAGTAGTCATAAGTCAGTGGCAAGGAGACAGCATTAAACACCAAGGGTGGCCCTTTTCCATGGGAAACCAAAGCGTCCTCTCCAGGTTCCTGATGTCAGTTTGTAGGAGGCCGTTGCATTACAAGGGCAGACAAACTTTCAAAACTGGTGGTAGACTCCATCTGGGAGATATCCTCATTTTTATGGAATTTTACTAGGCATACGCCCAGTGGCAGGCACATAGCATTAGACAAAAAGGGTGGCCCATTTCCATGGGAAAACAAAGTCTCCACCGCACGTTCCTGATGTCAATTTTTAGGAGGCCTTTGGCACTTCAAGGGCAGACAAACTTCCACCTGGTGGTAGATTGCACCTGGGACTTATCAGCATTTGTATGGAACTGCAGCAGTCATAACCACGGTGCCAGGCAGACAGCATTAGACACGAACGGTGGCCCTTTTCCATGGGAAACCAAAGTCTACGCCCCAGGTTCCTGATGTTAATTTGTAGGAAGCCTTTAACACTACAAGGGCAGACAAACTTCCATCTGGTGGTAGATTGCACCTGGGAGGTATCCTCATTTGTATGGAATTTTAGTGGAATTTTAGTAGGCATAAGCCCAGTATCTGGCAGACAGCATTACACACGAACAGTGGCCCTTTTCCATGGGAAACCAAAATCTCCACCCCATGTTGCTGATGTCACTTTGTAGGAGACGTTTTCCAATATAAGGGCAGAGAAACTTCCATCTGGTTGTAGATTGCACCTGGGAGATATCCTCATTTTTATGGAGTTTTAGTGGAATTTTAGTAGGAAGAAACCCCGTGGCAGGCAGACAGCATTAGACAAGAAAAATGGCCCATTTGATGGAAAACCAAAGTCTCCACCCCTCGTTCCTGATGTCCGTTTCTAGGAGGCCTTTGGCACTACAAGGGCAGACAAACTTCCGTCTGGTGGTTGATTGCATCGTTGAGATATCCTCATTTTTATGGAATTTCATCAGGTAGAAGCCCAGTGGCGGGCAGACAGCATTAGAGAGGAACGGTGGCCCTTTTCCATGGGAAAACAAAGTCTCCAACCAGGCTCCTGATGTCAGTTTTTAGTAGGCCTTTGGCATTAAAAGGGCAGACAAACTTCCATCTGGTGGGAAATTTTGTTAGGGAGATATCCTCATTTGTATGTAATTTCAGTAGTCATAAGCCCAGTGGCAAGGAGACAGCATTAAACAACAAGGGTGCCCCTTTTCCATGGGAAACCAAAGCCTCCTTTCCAGAATCCTGATGTCAGTTTGTAGGAGGCCTTTGGCATTACAAGGGCAGACAAACTTCCACCTGGTGGTAGATTGCACCTGGGAGATATCCTCATTTCTCTGGAATTTTATTGGAATTTTATTACGAAGATCCCCAGTGGCAGGCAGAAAGCTTTAGACACGAACGGTGGCCCATTTTTATGGGAAACCAAAGTCTCCACCCCACGTTCCTGATGTCCGTTACTAGGAGGCCTTCGGCAGTACAAGGGTAGACAAACTTCCACCTGGTGGTAGATTGCTCCTGGGAGATATCCTCATTTGTATGGACCTTCAGCAGTCATAACCACAGTGCCAGGCAGACAGCATTAGACAGGAACGGTGGTCCTTTTCCTAGGGAAACCAAAGTCTCCACCCCACGTTCCCGATGTCAGGTTTTAGTAGGCCATTGACAGTACAAGGGCAGAAAAACTTCCGTCTGGTGGTTGATTGCATCGGGAAGATATCCACATTTGTATGGAATTTCAGCAGATAGAAGCCCAGTGGCAGGCAGACAGCATTAGACACGAACGGTGGCCCTTTTCCATGGGAAAACAAAGTCTCCAACCCAGGCTCCTGATGTCAGTTTGTAGGAGGCCTTTGGCACTACAAGGGCAGATAAACTTCCAACTGGTGGTAGATTCCGTGCGGGAGATATCCTCATTTGTGAGGAATTTCAGCAGGCATCACCCAGTGGCAGGCAAACAGCATTAGACACAAACGGTGGTCCTTTTCCATGGGAAACCGAAGTCTCTACCCCACGTTCCTGATATTAGTTTGTAAGAGGCCTTTGGAAGTACAAGGGCAGAAAAACTTCCATCTGGTGGTAGATTGCACCTGGGAGATATCCTCATTTTTATGGAATTTCAGTGGTATTAAAGTAGGCAGAAATCCAGCGGCAGGCAGACTGCTTTACACACGAACGCTGGCCCATATCCATGGGAAACCAAAGTCTCCACTCCAGGCTCCTCATGTCAGTTTATAGAAGGCCTTTGGAAATACAAGGGCAGAAAAACATATATCTGGCGGTAGACTGCACCCGGGAGATGTCTTCATTTGTATGGAATTTCAGTGGAATTTTCATAGGTAGAAGCCCAATGGCCGACAGACATTATTAGACACGAACGGTGGCCCATTTCCATGAGAAACCAAAGTCTCCACCCCAGGTTCCTGATGTCAGTTTTTAGGAGGCCTTTGGCACTAGAAGGGCAAACAAACTTCCAACTGGTGGGAGATTCCATCTGGGAAATATCCTCATTTGTGAGGAATTTCAGTAGGCATAACTCCAGTGGCAGGCAGACAGCATTAGACATGAACAGTGGCCCTTTTCCATGGGAAACCAAAATCTCCACCCCATGTTGCTGATGTCACTTTGTAGGAGGCGTTTTCCAATATAAGGGCAGAGAAACTTCCATCTGGTTGTAGATTGCACCTGGGAGATATCCTCATTTCTATGGAGTTTTAGTGGAATTTTAGTAGGAAGAAGCACAGTGGCAGGCAGACAGCATTAGACACGAACAATGGCCCATTTTTATGGGAAACCAAAGTCTCCACCCCACGTTCCTGATGTCCGTTTCTAGGAGGCCTTTGACACTACAAAGGTAGACAAACTTCCGTCTGGTGGTTGATTGCATCGGGGAGATATCCTCATTTGTATGGAACTTCAGCAGGTAGAAGCCCAGTGGCAGGCAGACAGCATTAGACACGAACGGTGGCCCTTTTCCATGGGAAAACAAAGTCTCCAACCCAGGCTCCTGATGTCAGTTTGTAGGAGGCCTTTGGCATAAAAAGGGCAGACAAACTTCCATCTGGTGGGAAATTGCATTTGGGAGATATCCTCATTTGTAGGGAATTTTGGTAGGCTTCTGCCCACTGGCAGGCAGACAGCATTAGACACGAACAGTGGCCCCTTTCCATGGAAAAACAAATTATCCCTCCTATGTTCCTGATGTCAGTTTTTAGGAGGCTTTTGGCACTGCAAGGGCTGACAAACTTCCACCTGGTGGTAGATTGCACCTGGGAGATATCCTCATTTTTATGGAATTTTAGTGGTATTTTAGTACTCAGAAGCCCAATGGCAGACAGACAGCATTAAACATGAATGGTGGGCCTTTTCTATAGGAAACCAAAGTCTCCAGGTGAGGTTCCGAATGTCAGTTTGAAGGAGGCCTTTGGCACTGCAAGAGCAGACAAATTTCCATCTGGTGGCATATTGCGTCTGGGAGATATCCTCATTTGTATGTAATTTCAGTAGTCATAAGTCAGTGGCAAGGAGACAGCATTAAACACCAAGGGTGGCCCTTTTCCATGGGAAACCAAAGCGTCCTCTCCAGGTTCCTGATGTCAGTTTGTAGGAGGCCGTTGCATTACAAGGGCAGACAAACTTTCAAAACTGGTGGTAGACTCCATCTGGGAGATATCCTCATTTTTATGGAATTTTACTAGGCATACGCCCAGTGGCAGGCACATAGCATTAGACAAAAAGGGTGGCCCATTTCCATGGGAAAACAAAGTCTCCACCGCACGTTCCTGATGTCAATTTTTAGGAGGCCTTTGGCACTTCAAGGGCAGACAAACTTCCACCTGGTGGTAGATTGCACCTGGGACTTATCAGCATTTGTATGGAACTGCAGCAGTCATAACCACGGTGCCAGGCAGACAGCATTAGACACGAACGGTGGCCCTTTTCCATGGGAAACCAAAGTCTACGCCCCAGGTTCCTGATGTTAATTTGTAGGAAGCCTTTAACACTACAAGGGCAGACAAACTTCCATCTGGTGGTAGATTGCACCTGGGAGGTATCCTCATTTGTATGGAATTTTAGTGGAATTTTAGTAGGCATAAGCCCAGTATCTGGCAGACAGCATTACACACGAACAGTGGCCCTTTTCCATGGGAAACCAAAATCTCCACCCCATGTTGCTGATGTCACTTTGTAGGAGACGTTTTCCAATATAAGGGCAGAGAAACTTCCATCTGGTTGTAGATTGCACCTGGGAGATATCCTCATTTTTATGGAGTTTTAGTGGAATTTTAGTAGGAAGAAACCCCGTGGCAGGCAGACAGCATTAGACAAGAAAAATGGCCCATTTGATGGAAAACCAAAGTCTCCACCCCTCGTTCCTGATGTCCGTTTCTAGGAGGCCTTTGGCACTACAAGGGCAGACAAACTTCCGTCTGGTGGTTGATTGCATCGTTGAGATATCCTCATTTTTATGGAATTTCATCAGGTAGAAGCCCAGTGGCGGGCAGACAGCATTAGAGAGGAACGGTGGCCCTTTTCCATGGGAAAACAAAGTCTCCAACCAGGCTCCTGATGTCAGTTTTTAGTAGGCCTTTGGCATTAAAAGGGCAGACAAACTTCCATCTGGTGGGAAATTGCATTTGGGAGATATCCTCATTTGTATGTAATTTCAGTAGTCATAAGCCCAGTGGCAAGGAGACAGCATTAAACAACAAGGGTGCCCCTTTTCCATGGGAAACCAAAGCCTCCTTTCCAGAATCCTGATGTCAGTTTGTAGGAGGCCTTTGGCATTACAAGGGCAGACAAACTTCCACCTGGTGGTAGATTGCACCTGGGAGATATCCTCATTTCTCTGGAATTTTATTGGAATTTTATTACGAAGATCCCCAGTGGCAGGCAGAAAGCTTTAGACACGAACGGTGGCCCATTTTTATGGGAAACCAAAGTCTCCACCCCACGTTCCTGATGTCCGTTACTAGGAGGCCTTCGGCAGTACAAGGGTAGACAAACTTCCACCTGGTGGTAGATTGCTCCTGGGAGATATCCTCATTTGTATGGACCTTCAGCAGTCATAACCACAGTGCCAGGCAGACAGCATTAGACAGGAACGGTGGTCCTTTTCCTAGGGAAACCAAAGTCTCCACCCCACGTTCCCGATGTCAGGTTTTAGTAGGCCATTGACAGTACAAGGGCAGAAAAACTTCCGTCTGGTGGTTGATTGCATCGGGAAGATATCCACATTTGTATGGAATTTCAGCAGATAGAAGCCCAGTGGCAGGCAGACAGCATTAGACACGAACGGTGGCCCTTTTCCATGGGAAAACAAAGTCTCCAACCCAGGCTGCTGATGTCAGTTTGTAGGAGGCCTTTGGCACTACAAGGGCAGACAAACCTCCATCTAGTGGTGGATCGCACCTCATAGATGTCCTTATTTGTATGGAATTTTAGTGGTATTTTAGTACTCAGAAGCCCAGTTGCAGACAGAGAGCATTAAACATGAACGGTGGGCCTTTTCCATGGGAAACCAAAGTCTCCACCCTCGGTTTCTGATGGCAGTTTGTAGGAGGCCTTTGGAAACATAAGGGCAGAGAAACTTCCATCTGGTGTTAGTTTGCACCTGGGAGATATTCGCATTTGTATGGAATTTTAGTGGAATTTTAGTAGGCAGAATCCCAGCGGCAGGCAGACAGAATTAGACATGAATAGTGGCCCATTTCCATGGGAAACCAAAGTCTCCACCCCAGGTTCCTGATGTCATTTTCTAGGAGGCCTCTGGCACTACAAGACGAGACAAACTTCCAACTGGTGGCATATTGCATCTGGGAGATATCCTCATTTGTATGTAATTTTAGTAGGCATAAGCCCAGTGGCAGGCAGACAGCATTAGACAGGAACCGTGGCCCTTTGCCATGGGAAACCAAAGTCTCCACCCCAGCTTCTTGATGTCAATTTGTAGGAAGCCTTTTGCTCTACAGGGGGAGACAAACTTCCATTTGGTGTTAGATTGCACGTGAGAGACATCTTCAATGGTATAGAATATTATTGGAATTTTAATAGGCAGAAGCCTTGTGGCAGGCAAACATCATTAAACACGAACGCTGTCCCATTTCCATGGGAAACCAAAGTCTCCACTCCAGGTTCCTGATGTCAGTTGTTAGGAGGCCTTTGGCACTACAAGGGCAGACAAAGTTCCGTCTGGTGGTTGATTGCATTGAGGAGATAACCTCATTTGTATGGAATTTCAGCAGGCAGAAGCCCAGTGGCAGGCAGACAGCATAGGACACGAACGGTGGACCTTTTTCATGGGAAACCAAAGTCTCCACCCCACGTTCCTGATGTCAGTTTTTAGGAGGCCTTTGGCACTACAAGGGCAAACAAACTTCGAACTGGTGGTAGATTCCATCTGGGAGATATCCTCATTTGTGAGGAATTTCAGCAGGCGTAACCCAGTGGCAGGCGGACAGCATTAGACACGAACGGTTGCCTTTTTCCTTGGAAAAACCAATTATGCATCCTATGTTCCTGATGTCAGTTTTTAGGAGGCCATTGGCGCTACACTGGCAGACAAATTTCCATCTGGCGGTAGATTGCACCTAGGAGATGTCCTCATTTTTATGGAATTTTAGTGGTATTTTAGTACTCAGAAGCCCAGTGGCAGACAGACAGCATTAAACATAAACGGTGGGCCTTTTCCATAGGAAACCGAAGTCTCAAGGCCAGGTTCCGAATGTCAGTTTGAAGGAGGCCTTTGGCACTGCAAGAGCAGACAAACTTCCATCTGGTGGCATATTGCATCTGGGAGATATCCTCATTTGTAGAGAATTTTATTGGAATTCTAGTAGGCATAAGCCAAGTGGCTGGCAGAGAGCATTAGACACAAACGGTGGCCCATTTCCTTGGGAAACCAAAGTCTCCATCTCACGTTCCTGATGTCAGTTTGTAGGAGGCCTTTGGTACTACAAGGGCAGACATACTTCTATCTTGTGGTTGATTGCATCGCAGAGATATCCTCATTTTTATGGAACTTCAGCAGTCATCACCACAGTGCCAGGCAGACAGCATTAGACAGGAACAGTGGTCTTTTTCCATGGGAAACCAAAGTCTCCACACTACGTTCCCGATATCAGGTTTTAGGAGGTCTTTTGCAGTACATGGGAAGACAAACTTCCGTCTGTTGGTTTATTTCATCGGGGAGATATCCTCATTTGTATGGAATTTCAGCAGGCAGAAGCCCAGTGGCAGGCAGAGAGCATTAGACACAAACGGTGGCCCTTTTCCATGGGAAACCGAAGTCTCCAACCCAGGATTCTGATGTCGGTTTTCAGGAGGCCTTTGGCATTAAAAGTGTAGACAAACATCCATCTGGTGGGAAATTGCATTTGGGAGATATCCTCATACGTATGGAATTTTAGTAGGCATATACCCACTGGCAGGCAGCAGCATTAGACATGAACAATGGGCCTTTTCCATGGAAAAACAAATTATCCATCCTCACGTTCCTGATGTCATGTTTTAGGAGGCCTTTGGCACTACAAGAGCAGACAAACTTCCACGTGGTGGTAGATTGCACCTGAGAGATATTCTCATTTGTAAAGAATTTTAGACGAATTTTAGTACGCAGATTCCAAGCGGCAGGCAGACAGAATTAGACATGAATAGTGGCCCTTTTCCAGGGGAAATGAAAGTCTGCAGGCCAGGTTCCTGATGTCAGCTTTTAGGAGGCCTTTTGCACTACAAGAACAGACAAACTTCCAACTGGTGGCATATTGCATCTTGGAGATATCCTCATTTGTATGTAATTTCTGTAGCCATAAGCCCAGTGGCCGGGCGACAGCATTAGACACGAACGGTGGCCCTTTTCCATGGGAAACCGAATTCTCCACTCCAGGCTCCTGATGTCTATTTGTAGGAGGCCTTTGGCACTACAGGGGCAGACAAACTTCCGTCAGGTGGTTGATTGCATCGGAGGGATTTCCCAATTTCTTTGGAATTTCAGCAGGCAGAAGCCCAGTGGCAGGCAGACAGCATTAGACATGAACGCTGGCCCTTTTCCATGGGAAAACAAAGTCTCCACCCCTGATTCCTAATGTCAGCTTTTTAGGAGGGCTTTGGTACTACAAGGGCAGAGAATCTTCTATCTGGTTGTAGTTTGCACCTGGGAGATATCCTCATTTCTTTGGAATTTTAGTGGAATTTTATTAGGAAGAAGCGCAGTGGCAAGCAGACAGCATTACACACGAACGGTGGCCCATTTTCATGGGAAACCAAAGTCGCCACTCCCGGTTCCTGATGTCAGTTTTTAGGAGGCCTTTGCCACTACAAGGGCAGGCAAACTTCCATCTGGTGGTAAATTGCATCTGCGAGATATGCTCATTTGTATGGAGATTTAGCAGGCATATGCCCAGTGGCAGGCACACAGCATTAGGCATGAACAGTGCCCTATTCCACGGGAAACCAAATTATACATCCTACGTTGTGGAGAGAATGTGAATTGGAAGGGACAGACTGCGTTTGCGGAAGACGAATCGGGTTGTAACGTGAAGCAGGGCCAGGCACATCCCTCTCCAGAGATAACCTTTATCTCAAGGTCACAGACCCCTCTCTCTTTCCTTGCATACCAGTACTTTTCCACTACCCTTAAGAAACTAGTAAGACCCCCTATGACGTAGCGAAACCCAGAAGGTACTTAAACCCTGTGTTTTAGATAATAAACGCTTTTGACCAAACACATCACATTGGTGTTAACTGAGTCATTTGCCCGAACCCCACGCTCGCAGCTCGTGGTGGTCGTGTCTTCAATTAAACCCAGGCCACCAAGGCGATGGCTGAATAAGCCGCAACACTACGTTTAAGAAGAGAGTTTATAGGAGCCCTTTGGCACTACAAGGGCAGAGAAACTTCAAACCGGGAGTAGATTGCACCTGCGAGATATTCTCAATTTTATAGAATTTTAGAGGAATTTCAGTCCGCCGAATCCCACCAGCAGGCACACAGAATTAGACATGAATAGCGGCCTTTTCCAAGGGAAACCAAAGTCTCCAGGCCAGGTTCCTGATGTCAGCTTTTAGGAGGCCTTTTGCACTACAAGAACAGACAAACTTCCGACTGGTGGCATATTGCATCTTGGAGATATCCTCATTGGTATGGAATTATAGTGGAATTAAAGTAGGCAGAAGCCCAGTGGCAAGTAGACAGCATTAAACACCAACGGTGGCCCATTTCCATGGGAAACCAAAGTCTCCACCCCACGTTCATGATGTCCGTTTCTAGGAGGCCTTTGGAACTACAAGAGCAGACAAACTTCCAACTGGTGGCATATTGCATCTGGGAGATATCCTCATTTGTATGTAATTTCTGTAGCCATAAGCCCAGTGGCCGGCAGACAGCATTAGACACGAACGGTGGCCCTTTTCCATGGGAAACCGAATTCTCCACTCCAGGCTCCTGATGTCTATTTGTAGGAGGCCTTTGGCACTACAGGGGCAGACAAACTTCCATCAACTGGTTGATTGCATCGGAGAGATTTCCAAATATTTTTGGAATTTCAGCAGGCAGAAGCCCAGTGGCAGGCAGACAGCATTAGACATGAACGGTGGCCCTTTTCCATGGGAAAACAAAGTCTCCACCCCTGGTTCCTGATTTCAGTTTTTTAGGAGGGCTTTGGTACTACAAGGGCAGAGAATCTTCCATCTGGTTGTGGATTGCACCTAGGAGATATCCTCATTTCTATGGAATTTTAGTGGAATTTTAATAGGAAGAAGCCCAGTGGCAAGCAGACAGCATTACACACGAACGGTGGCCCATTTTCATGGGAAACCAAAGTCGCCACTCCCGGTTCCTGATGTCAGTTTTTAGGAGGTTTTTGCCACTACAAGGGCAGGCAAACTTCCATCTGGTGGTAAATTGCATCTGCGAGATATCCTCATTTTTATGGAATTTTAGCAGGCATACGCCCAGTGGCAGGCACACAGCATTAGGCATGAACAGTGCCCTATTCCACGGGAAACCAAATTATACATCCCACGTTCAAGAAGTGAGTTTATAGGAGGCCTTTGGCACTACAAGGGCAGAGAAACTTCAAACCGGGAGTAGATTGCACCTGCAAGATATTCTCAATTTTATAGAATTTTAGAGGAATTTCAGTACGCCAAATCCCACCGGCAGGCACACAGAATTATACATGAATAGTGGCCTTTTCCAGGGGAAACCAAAGCCTCCAGGCCAGTTTCCTGATGTCTGTTTTTAGGAGGCCTTTTGCACTACAAGAACGGACAACCTTCCGACTGGTGGCGTATTGCATCTTGGAGATATCCTCATTTGTATGGAATTCTAGTGCAATCACAGTAGGCAGAAGCCCAGTGGCAAGTAGACAGCATTAAACACTAACGGTGGCCCATTTCCATGGGAAACCAAAGTCTCCTCCCCAGGTTCCTGATGTCAATTTGTAGGAAGCCTTTGGCTCTACAGGGGGAGACAAACTTCCATCTGGTGGTAGATTGCACCTGGGAGACATCCTCATTTGTAAGGAATTTTAGTGGGATTTTAATAGGCAGAAGCCTAGTGGCAGGAACACATCATTAGACACAAACGCTGGCCCATTTCCATGGGAAACCAAAGTCTCCACTCCGGGTTCCTGGTGTCAGTTTGTAGGAGGCCTTTGGAATTACAAGGGCAGATAAACTTCCAACTGGTGGTAGATTCCATCTGGGAGATATCCTCTTTTCTCTGGAATTTCAGCAGGCATAAGCCCAGTGGCAGACAGACAGCATTAGACAGGAACGGTGGCCCTTTTCCATAGAAAACCAAAGTCTCCACCCCACGTTACTGATGTCAATTTGCAGGAGGCCTTTGGCACTACAAGGGCTACATACTTCCATCTCGTTGTATATTCCATCAGGGAGATATCCTTCTTTGTATGGAATTTTACTGGAATTTTAGTATGCAGAAGCCGAGTAGCCAGCAAACAGCATCAGACAAGAACGGTGGCCCGTTTCCTTGGGAAATAAAAGTCTCCACCCCACATTCCTGATGTCTGTTTGTAGGAGGCCTTTGGCACTACAAGGCCAGGAAAATTTCCAACTGGTGGTAGATTGCATCTAGGAGACATCCTCATTTGTATGCAATTTTAGCTGCCATAAGTCCAGTGGCAGGCAGACAGCATTAGATTTGAACGGTGGCCCATTTCCATGGGAAACCAAAGTCTCCACCTCACGTTCCTGATGAAAATTTGTAGGAGGCCTTTGGAATTACACAGGAAGACAAATTTCCATCTGGTAGTAGATTGTTCCTGGGAGATATCCTCATTTCTATGCAATTTTAGAAGGCAGAACCACGTGGCAGGTAGACTGCATTAGACACGAGCAGTGGCCCTTTTCAATGGGAAACCAATGTCTTCACTCCAGGTTCCTGATGTCTGTGTGTTGGAGGCCTTAACACTGCAAGGGCAGACAAACATCCAAGTGGTGGTGGATTCTATCTGGGAGATATCCCCATTTGTATGGAATTTAAGACGGCATAAGCCCAGTGGCCGGCAGACAGCATTAGACAAAAACGGTGGCATTTTTCCATGGGAAACCAAAGTCTCCACCTCACGTTCCTGATGTCAGTTTGTAAGAGGCCTTAGGCACTACAAAGGCAAAGGAAAATTCATCTGGTGGTAGATTGCACCAGGGAGATATCCTCATTTGAATGGAATTTTAGTGGAAATTTAGTCGGCAGAATCCGAAAAGTCGCCAGATAGCATTAGACAAGAACGGTGGCCCTTTTCCATGGGAAACCAAAGTCTCCATCTCACGTTCCTGATGTCAGTTTGTAGGATGCCTTTGGCACTACAAAGGCAGATAAACTTCCATCTGGTGGTAGATTCCATCTGGGAGATATCCTCATTTTTGTGGAATTTCAGCAGGCATGAGCCTAGTTCCAGGCAGACTGCATTAGACACTAACGGTGACCCTTTTCAATGGGACACCAAAGTCTCCACCTCACGTTCCTTATGTCAGTTTATAGGAGGCCTTTGGAACTACAAGGGCACACAAACTTCCATCTCTTGGGAGAATGCAACTGCGAGATATCCTCATTTGCATGGAATTTAAGTGGAATTCTTGTGGGCAGAATCCCAGCGGCAGATAGCGAGCATTAGACACGAACGGTGGCCCTTTTCCATGGGAAATCAACGTCTCCACCTCACGATCTTTATATCAGTTACTACGAGGCCTTTGGCACTACAAGGGCAGACAAAATTCCATCTGCTGGTAGATTCCACCTGGGAGATATCTTCTGTTGTATGGAATTTCAGCAGGCATATGCCCAGTTGCAGGCAGACAGCATTAGACACGAACGGTGGCCCTTTTCCATGGGAAACCTAAGTGTCCACCCTACGTTTAAAATGTCATTTTATACGAGGCTTTTGGCACTACAAGGGCAGAGGAACTTTCATCTGGTGGTAGATTGAACCAGGGAGGTATCCTCATTTGTATGGAATTTTAGTGGAATTTTAGTAGGAAGAAGCCCAGTTGCAGGCAGACAGCATTAGACAGGAACGGTGGCCCTTTTCCATGGAAAACCAAAGTCTCCACCCCACATTCCTGATGTAAATTTATACGAGGCTTTTGGCACGATAAGGGCAGACAAACTTCCAACTGGTGGTAGATTGCACGTGAGAGATATCTTCATTTGCATGGAATTTTAGTGGAATTTTAATAGGCAGAATCCCAATGATCGGCAGAGAGCATAAAACACAAACGGTGTCCCTTTTCCATCAGACACGAAGGTCTCTACCCCAGTCTCCTGATGTCAGTTTCTGGGAAGCTTTTGGCACTACAAGGCTAGAAAAACTTCCACCTGGTGGTAGAGTGCATCTGGGAGATATCCTCATTTGTATGCAATTTTAGCAGGCAGAAGCCCAGTGGCAGGCAGACAGCATTAGACAGAAACAGTGGCTATTTTCCATGGGAAACCAAAGTCTCCACCTCACATTCCTGATGTCAATTTGTAGGAGGCCTTTGGCATTACAAGGGCAAACAAAACTCCATCTCGTGGGAGAATGCAACTGCGAGATATCCTCATTTGCATGGAATTTAAGTGGAATTCTTGTGGGCAGGATCCCAGCGGCAGGTAGAGAGCATTAGACACGAACGGTGGCTCTTTTCCATGGGACACCAAAGCAGGGTTATGCCTGCTAAAATTCCATACAAATGAGAATATCTCGCAGATGCAATTTACCACAAGATGGAAGTTTGCCTGACCTTGTAGTGGCAAAGGCATACTAAAATCTGACATCGGGAACGTGGTGTGGAGACTTTGGTTTCCAATGGAAAAGGACGACCGTTCGTGTCTAATGCTGTCTGCCTGGCACTGTGGTTATGACGGCTGAAGTTCCATACAAATGAGCTTATCTCCCAGGTGCAATCTACAACAAGGTGGAAGTTTGTCTGCCCTTGTAGTGCCAAAGGCCTCCTAAAAAGGAACATCAGAAACGCGGGCTGGAGACTTTGGTTTCCCATAGAAATGGGCCACCGTTCGTGTCTAATGCTGTCTGCCTGCCACTGGCCTACTTCCTACTAAAATTCCACTAAAATTCCAAAAAATGAGGATATCTCCCAGGTGCAATCTACAACCAGATGGAAGTTTCTCTGCCCTTATATTGGAAAACACCTCCTACAAAGTGACATCAGCAACGTGGGGTGGAGATTTTGAATTACCATGGAAAAGGGCCACCGTTCGTGTCTAACGATGTCTGCCTCCCACTGGGGTTATGCCTGCTGAAATTCCATACAAATGAGGATATCTCCCAGATGGAATCTACCACCAGTTGGAAGTTTGTCTGCCCTTGTAGTGCCAAAGGCCTCCTAAATACTGACATCAGGAACGTGGATTGGACTTTGGTTTCCCATGGAAAAGGGGCACCGTTTGTGCCTAATGCTATGTGCCTGCCGCTGGGCTTATGCCTAGTAAAGTTCCATACAAATGAGGATATCCCACATGGAATTTACCATCAGATGGAAGTTTGTCTGCCCTTGTAGTGGCAAAGGCCTCCTAAAAAACTGACATCAGGAACCAGGGGTGGAGATTTTTGTTTCCCATGGAAACGGGCCACCGTTCGTGTCTAATGGTGTCTGCCTGCAACTGGGGTTATGCCTGCTGAAATTCCTCACAAATGAGGATATCTCCCTGATGGAATCTTCCACCAGATGGAAGTATGTCTGCCCTTATAGTTCCAAAGTCCTCCTAAAAACTGATATCAGGAACGTGGGGTGTAGACTTTGTTTTTCCAAGGAAATTGGCCACCGTTCGAGTCTAATGCTGTCTGCCTGCCACTGGGCTTCTGCCTGCTGAAATTCCAAAGATATTTGGAAATCTCTCCGATGCAATCAACCACCTGACGGAAGTTTGTCTGCCCTTGTAATGCCAAAGGCCTCTTAAACACTGACATCAGGAACCTGGAGTGGAGACTTTGGTTTCCCATGGAAATGGGCCACCGTTCGTTCCTAATGCTGTTTGCCTGCCACTGGGTTTCTTCCTACTAAAATTCCACTAAAATTCCATAGAAATAAGGATATCTTCCAAGTGCAATCTACAACCAGATAAAAGAATCTCTGCCCTTGTAGTACCAAAGCTCTCCTAAAAAACTCACATCAGAAACCAGGGGTGCAGACTTTGTTTTCCCATGGAAATGGGCCAGCGATCGTGTCTAATGCTATCTGCCTGCCACTGGACTTCTGCCTGCTGAAATTCCAAAGAAATTTGGAAATCTCTCCGATGCAATCTACCTCCTGACGGAAGTTTTTCTGCCTCTGTAATGCCAAATGCCTCCTACAAATTGACATCAGGAGCCTGGAGTGGAGACTTTGTTTTCCCATGGAAAGGGGTCAGCGTTCGTGTCTAATGCTGTCTGCCTGCCACTGGGCTTATGGCTACTGAAATTACATACAAATGAGGATATCACCCAGATGCAATATGCCACCAGTTGCAAGTTTGTCTGCTCATGTAGTGCCAAAGGCATCCTAGAAACGGACATCAGGAACGTGGGGTGGATATTTTGGTTTCCCATGGAAATGGGCCACCGTTGGTGTTTAATGCTGTCGACATGCCACTGGGCTTCTGTCACTTTAATTCCACTATAATTCCATACAAATGAGGATATCTCCAAGATGCAATATGCCACCAGTTGGAAGTTTGTCTGTTCTTGTAGTGCAAAAGGCCTCATAAAAACTGACATCAGGAACCTGATCTGGAGATTTTGTTTTCCCCTGGAAAAGGGCCACTATTCATGTCTAATTCTGTGTGCCTGCTGCTGGGATTCTGCGTACTAAAATTGCTCTAAAATTCTATACAAATGAGAATATCTCGCAGGTGCAATCTGCCCCCGGTTTGAAGTTTTCTGCCCTTGTAGTGCCAAAGGGCTCCTATAAACTGACATCTGAAACGTAGGATGGATGATTTGGTTTCCCATGGAAAAGGGCCACTGTTCATGCCTAATGCTGTGTGCCTGCCACTGGGCGTATGCCTGCTAAAATTCCATGCAAATGAGGATATCTCGCAGATGCCATTTATCACCAGATGAAAGTTTGCCTGCCCTTGTAGTGGCAAAGGCCTCCTAAAATCTGACATCGGGAACGTGGTTTGGAGACTTTGGTTTCCCATGGAAAAGGACCACCGTTCGTATCTAATGCTGTCTGCCTGGCATTGTGGTTATGACAGCTGAAGTTCCATACAAATGAGGATATATCCCAGGTGCAAACTACCACCAGGTGGAAGCTTCTCTGCCCTTGTAGTCCCAAAGGCCTCCTTTAAACTGACATCAGGACGTCGGGGTGGAGACTTTGGTTTCCCATAGAAATGGGCCACCGCTCATGTCTAATGCTGTCTGCCTGCCACTGGCCTTCTTCCTACTAAAATTCCACTAAATTTCCATAGAAATGAAGGTATCTCCCAGGTGCAATCTACAACCAGATGGAAGTTTCTCTGCCCTTATATTGGATAACGCCTCCTTCAAAGTGACATCAGCAACGTGGGGTGGAGATTTTGGTTTCCCATGGAAAAGGGCCACCGTCCGTGTCTAATGCTGTCTGCCTGCCACTGGGCTTCTGCCTTCTGAAATTCCATACAAATGAGGATATCTCCCCGATGCAATCTACCACCAGACGGAACTTTGTCGGCCCTCAAAGTGCAAAGGGCCTCCTATAAACTGACATCAGGAACCTGGACTGGAGACTTTGGTTTCCCATGGAAATGGGCCAGTGTTCGTGTCTAATGCTTTCTGCCCGGAACTGTGGTTATGACTGCTGAAGTTCCATACAGATGAGGATATCTCCTCGGTGCAATCTACCACCCGGAGGAAGTTTGTCTGGCCGTGTAGTTCCAAAGTCCTCCGAGAAACGGACATCCAGAACATGGGGTGGAGACTTTGCTTTCCCATAGAAATGGGCGGCCGTTCATGTCTAATGCTCTCTGCCTGCCACTGGGCTTCTTCCTAATAAAATTCCACTAAAATTCCTTAGAAATAAGGATATCTCCCAGGTGCAATCTACAACCAGATGGAAGATTCTCTGCCCTTGTAGTACCAAAGCCTTCCTAAAAAACTGAAATCAGGAACCAGGGGTGGAGTCTATGTTTTCCCATGGAAAAGAGCCACCGTTCGTGTCTAATGCTGTCTGCCTGCCACTGGGCTTCTGCGTGCTGGACTTCCCAAAAAATTTGGAAATCTCTCTGATGCAATCAACCACCTGACGGAAGTTCCTCTGCACCTGTAGTGCCAAAGGCATCCTACAAATTGACTTCAGGAGCCTGGAGTGGAGACTTTGGTTTCCCATGGAAAAGGGCCAGCGTTCGTGTCTAATGCTGTCTGCCTGCCACTGGGCTTATGGCTACTGAAATTACATGCAATTGAGGATATATCCCCGATGCAATAAGCCAGCAGTTGGAAATTTGTCTGCTCTTGTAGTGCAAAAGTCCTCCTATAAACGGACATAAGGCACGTGGTGTGGAGACTTTGCTTTCCCATGGAAATGGGCCACCGTTGGTGTTTAATGCTGTCTACTTGCCACTGGGCTTCTGCCTACTTTAATTCCACTAAAATTCCATACAAATAAGGATATCTCCAAGACGCAATATGCCACGAGTTGGAAGTTTGTCTGTTCTTGTAGTGCAAAAGGCCTCCTAAAAACTGACATCAGGAACCTGGCCTGGAGACTTTGTTTTCCCCTGGAAAAGGGCCACTATTCATGTCTAATTCTGTGTGCCTGCAGCTGGGATTCTGCGTACTAAAATTCCTCTAAAATTTAATACAAATGGGAATATTTCGCAGGTGCAATCCTCCCCCAGTTTAAAGTTTCTCTGCCCTTGTAGTGCCAAAGGGCTCCTATAAACTGACATCTGAAACATAGGATGGATAATTTGGTTTCCCATGGAAAAGGGCCACTGTTCATGCCTAATGCTGTGTGCCTGCCACTGGGCGTATGCCTTTTAAAATTCCATACAAATGAGGATATCTCGCAGATGCAATTTACCACGAGATGGAAGTTTGTCTGCCCTTGTAGTAGCAAAAGCCCCCTAAAAAACTGACATCAGGAACCAGGCGTGGAGACTTTGGTTTCCCATGGAAAAGGACCACCGTTCGTATCTAATGCTGTCTGGCTGGCACTGTGGTGATGACTGCTGAAGTTCCATACAAATGAGGATATCTCCCAGGTGCAATCTACCACCAGATGGAAGTTTGTCTACCCTTGTAGTGCCAAAGGCCTCCTAAAAACTGACATCAGGAACGTGGGGTGGAGACTTTGGTTTCCCATGGAAAAGGGCCACCGTTTGTGTCTAATGCTATGTGCCTGCCACTGGGATTATGCCTAGTAAAATTCCATACAAATGAGGATATCTCCCAGATGGAATCTACCACCACTTGAAAGTTTGTCTGCCCTTGTAATGCCAACGGCCTCCTACAAACTGACATCAGGAATCTGGAGAGGACGCTTTGGTTTCCCATGGAATAGGGCCACCCTTGGTGTTTAATGCTGTCTCTTTGCCACTGGGCTTATGACTACTGAAATTACATACAAATGAGGATATCTCCCAGATGCAATATGCCACCAGATGGAAGTTTGTCTGCTCTTGCAGTGCCAAAGGCCTCGTTCAAAGTGTTATCTGGAACCTGGCCTGGAACTTTGGTTTCCTATGGAAAAGGCCCACCGTTCGTATTTAATGCTGTCGGTCTGCAACTGGGCTTCTGAGTACTAAAATTCCACTAAAATTCCATACAAATGAGGACATCTCCATGGTGCAATCTACCACCAGTTGGAAGTTTGTCTGCCCTTGTAGTGCCAAAGGCCTCCTAAAAACTGACATCAGGAACGTGAGGTGGAGACTTTGGTTTCCATGGAAAAGGGGCACCGTTTTTGTCTAATGCTCTGTGCCTGCCACTGGGCTTATGCCTAGTAAAATTCCATACAAATGAGGATATCTCCCAGATGGAATTTTCCATCAGATGGAAGTTTGTCTGCCCTTGTAGTGGCAAAGGCCTCCTAAAACCTGACATCAGGAACCACGGCGGAAGATTTTTGTTTCCCATGGAAAAGGGCCACCGTTCGTGTCTAATGGTGTCTGCCTGCCACTGGGGTTATGCCTGCTGAAATTCCTCACAAATGAGGATATCTCCCTGATGGAATCTACCACCAGTTGGAAGTATGTCTGCCCTTATAGTGCCAAAGTCCTCGTAAAAACTGACATCAGCAACGTGGGGTGGAGATTTTGAATTACCATGGAAAAGGGCCACCGTTCGTGTCTAACGATGTCTGCCTCCCACTGGGGTTATGCCTGCTGAAATTCCATACAAATGAGGATATCTCCCAGATGGAATCTACCACCAGTTGGAAGTTTGTCTGCCCTTGTAGTGCCAAAGGCCTCCTAAATACTGACATCAGGAACGTGGATTGGACTTTGGTTTCCCATGGAAAAGGGGCACCGTTTGTGCCTAATGCTATGTGCCTGCCGCTGGGCTTATGCCTAGTAAAGTTCCATACAAATGAGGATATCCCACATGGAATTTACCATCAGATGGAAGTTTGTCTGCCCTTGTAGTGGCAAAGGCCTCCTAAAAAACTGACATCAGGAACCAGGGGTGGAGATTTTTGTTTCCCATGGAAACGGGCCACCGTTCGTGTCTAATGGTGTCTGCCTGCAACTGGGGTTATGCCTGCTGAAATTCCTCACAAATGAGGATATCTCCCTGATGGAATCTACCACCAGTTGGAAGTATGTCTGCCCTTATAGTGCCAAAGTCCTCGTAAAAACTGACATGAGGAACGTGGGGTGGAGACTTTGGTTTCCCCTGGAAAAGGGCCACTATTCATGTCTAATTCTGTGTGCCTGCAGGTGGGATTCTGCGTACTAAAATTCCTCTAAAATTCTATACAAATGGGAATATTTCGCAGGTGCAATCCTCCCCCAGTTTGAAGTTTCTCTGCCATTGTAGTGCCAAAGGGCCCCTATAAACTGACATCTGAAACATAGGATGGATAATTTGGTTTCCCATGGAAAAGGGCCACTGTTCATGCCAAATGCTGTGTGCCTGCCACTGGGCGTATGCCTGCTAAAATTCCATACAAATGAGGATATCTCGCAGATGCAATTTACCACCAGATGGAAGTTTGCCTGCCCTTGTAGTGGCAAAAACCTCCTAAAAACTGACATCAGGAACCGGGAGTGGCGACTTTGGTTTCCCATGAAAATGGGCCACCGTTCGTGTGTAATGCTGTCTGCTTGCCACTGGGCTTCTTCCTATTAAAATTCCACTAAAATTCCATAGAAATGAGGATATCTCCTAGGTGCAATCCACAACCAGATGGAAGATTCTCTGCCCTTGTAGTACCAAAGCCCTCCTAAAAAACTGACATCAGGAATCAGGGGTGGAGACTTTGTTTTCCCATGGAAAAGGGCCAGCGTTCATGTCTAATGCTGTCTGCTTGCCACTGGGCTTCTGCCTGCTGAAATTGCAAAGATATTTGGAAATCTCTCCGATGCAATCAACCAGCTGATGGAAGTTTGTCTGCCCCTGTAGTGCCAAAGGCCTCCTACAAATTGACATCAGGAGCCTGGAGTGGAGAATTCGGTTTCCCATGGAAAAGGGCCACCGTTCGTGTCTAATGCTGTCTGCCGGCCACTGGGCTTATGGCTTGTGGAGAGAAATGTGAATTGGAAGGGACAGATTGCGTTTGCGGAAGACAATCGAGCTGTAACGGAGCAGGGCCTGGCACATCTCTCTCCAAGATAACCCTTATCTCGAGGTCACAGACCCCTCTCTCTTCCCTTACATACCAGTACTTTTCCACTGCCCTTAAGAAACTAGTAAGACCCCCTATGACGTAGCAGAGCCCAGAAGGTACTTAAACCCTGTGTTTTAGATAATAAACGCATTTTGACTGATTCGCCACATTGGTGTTTTACTGAGTCATTGCCCGAACCCCACGCTTGCAGCTCGTGGCGGTCGTGTCTTCACTGAAACCCAGGCCACCAAGATGATGGCTTAATATGCCGCAACATATTTGGTGCCGAAAGCCCGGGACTGGAGCCTGGGGGACGGGAAACGCCTGGACGGTGAAAGACGGCGGTACCAGCAAAACCTGGAATACCGTGGAGGAAGCAGGGGACGCCCTAAGAACCAGTAATCGGCGATGGAGACGATTATTCAGGTTGTAAAAATTATGGAGGAAAAGTGGGGAATACGCTTAGAGCGAAAGAATTTAAATCTTGCTATTGCAAGACTTACAGATTTGGGCACAATTCAGCGGCCCGTTGATATATTGGACCCAGAGAGATGGCAGAATTATACAATTGCCCTCGCAAATGATACGATAACTACCGGCAGTGGGAAAGCCCTCAAAGCGTGGGGAAAAGTAGAAACGGCTTTGAAAAGGGCGAGGGAGGAACAGGAGGCATGGAACGCGGTGAAAACATGTTTATTTACGGTCTCGAGGCAAAAGGAGAAAGGGGGTGGACTTGCGGGACCCGCGGGACCCCCGGGAGGTGCCCAGACCCGCGGCGGGAGCGAATGGGGGGAAGACGCATTGGACCCTCCCCAAAATCCATGCCCAGTCACCCCGAACCCTGGGGGGGGCTTTCCAGCTGTCCCACGGGACCCCCCGGACCCAGGGATCCCTCCAGAGCCCCCCGAAAATACCGCGATTCATTCGCCCATACTCCCCCCCCGCGCCCCCCCGCGCGATTTAGATCCACCCGATACCGGCAAATTAACGGGTCCGGAGACGCTGCCGCCGCTCTTCGCGTGGGACAGCCGCTCTCTGGAACCCGGGAACGGACCCACCGCCCCCCCGAATCCCGAACCGGAGATGCGGGACAGCGGCAACCCGTGGTCCATCTGGCGAGAACTCTCGCGAGAAGTTAGAGAAATAGAGCGAAGAGCCCGCGAACCGCCGCAGTCGGCAGTCCCGGAGCCGTCCGCGGCGGCGCCGCGCGGCGTCCCCGCGACCACGCCGGGACCGCCCGTCCCGCGTTCGCGCGGCGATGCGGCGGCCGAGCCAGGGTTGCCGATGCCGGGAACGGGCGCGCCGCCGCCATATTGGCAAGATGGCGACCGCGACCCGAGTTGGGGGCGGGGTCACCGACCACATGGCGCCGAAAACGCGGAAGTGCGGCTCCGCGCGGGGACGCATGCGCGGGAGGGAGGCTCGGACGTCCCGGTTTATATTGCGCAAGCGCGGGAGAGCGAGGAAACGCGCACGCGCAGTTGGAAATCGTCCCCAAGGTCATTTTACAAAGGAAAGACCCCCTCCGGGGGCGGGCACCACGCGCGCGAGGGGCGGGGTTGGGACGGCCCTCAGGAGGCGTGCCGGCGCCGCCCCCGAGAGGCGGGGAAAGCCCACCCCCGGGAGGCAGAACGGGGCAGAGCCCGGGAGGCGGGCGAAGCCCGCCCCTGGGAGGCGGGACGGGGACGAAGCCCGACAAAAAGGCGCAGCAAGCCGGAAGTGTGCCAGCAGTTGACTTCCGACTGCGAGTGGGATTACAGCTCAGACGCTAGTCTTACCGAGAGTTCTGAGACTGGCACAGAATCAGAATCGGAAATAGTAGAATTTACGGATTTTTTACCAAAACCGAGCAAAGCTTTTTACAATACAGGGGAAGCAACACAATATAATCTTACTGACTGGGGAAAGATAAAGATAGCCTGTGCTGAATGGGAGCCTGCTGCTACAATTCATGCCTTTCCAGTACGCGTTACTGGCACTAGACAGAATTTAAGACGAACTTACACACCTCTGAGCACAAAAGAAATCCAAACAGTGGTGAAGGCAATTCAAGAAAAGGGGTTAGGGTCAGCTGTTGTGTCCACTTTAATAGACGGAATTTTTAGCAATAATGACTTGTTGCCTTTTGATATTTCTCAGATAACCCGAATGCTTTTTGATGGAGCAGGATTGATTGTTTTTCAGCAGGAATGGTCAGACCAGTGCACAGCAGCTTTAGCCCAAGGCTCAGGACAGGGACAACCCCTCCATGGCTCTACCCTGTCCAGGCTGCTGGGCAAACATGATGACGTAGTTACTCCACAGGCTCAGGCAACACTCCTCACAGCAGAGGAAGTCAAAGCAACAACAAGAGCAGCCAGAGAAACCATAAGAGTTGCTTCTCGAGTGGTGGACAAGTCATCACCATGGTCCACAGTCAAGCAGGGAGAGAGCGAGAGTTTCACACATTTTGTGGATCGGCTGCAAGCTGCTATTGACTCCTCCACGCTGCCTGTGGAAGCAAGGGGACCTGTAGCACTGGATTGTCTAAAGCAACAGTGCAACACTGTTACTAAGGACATTCTACGTTCTCTGCCAGCAGGTGCTACTTTAGCTGACATGATTAAACATGTGGTAAGAGAGGAACAGTTGATTCCTATGCAAGCTACAATTCATACTATAACCAATGCATTACCATGCATGAAGTGTGGCCAAACAGGTCATTTGGCAGCTAACTGTCCTCAGCCAGCACAGCAACCTGTGACACAGCAACCTGCAGCAGCACCCCTGATCCAACCCTAGCTAAGCGGAAAGGAGATGTTTGTGCCAAAATTGTAAAGCCCAACAGAAAAAACAACAAGTGGGTTGTCCCAGCTTCATCTGCAATGTGGGTTTGTCAGAGGTCTGGAGTGAGTCCCTGTGTGTTCCTTCCCAAGTTCAATGATTCTAATGACTTCTGTGTCCAAGTTCTGATTGTTCCTAGGGTCCTGTACCATTCTGATGAAGAAGTGTACAGCCTTTTCGAAGAACCCAGCCGTCTTCGCAAAAGAGAAATAATAACAGGGATAACCATCGCAATGCTGCTCGGTTTAGGAGCAGCTGGAACGGCGACGGGTGTCTCGGCCCTAGCAACACAGCACCGAGGACTGTCTCAGCTACAGATGACCATAGATGAGGACTTGCAGAGGATCGAGAAATCCATCTCCTACCTGGAGAAGTCAGTCTCTTCACTCTCAGAAGTGGTTCTGCAGAACAGGCGCGGACTAGATCTCCTGTTCATGCAACAAGGAGGTCTGTGCGCGGCCCTGAAAGAAGAGTGCTGTTTTTACGCAGACCACACTGGAGTTGTCCGAGACTCAATGGCCGAGCTCCGAAGCAGACTGGCTCAGAGACAAAAAGATAGAGAAGCTCAGCAGGGCTGGTTCGAATCCTGGTTTAACCAATCTCCATGGTTGACCACTTTGATTTCCTCTTTAGTAGGCCCATTGGCAATGTTACTTTTAACTGCCATCTTCGGACCATGCCTGCTGAACAAAATAGTCTCATTTATCAGAGCCCGCGTGGAGCAAACTAACATTCTGTTCATGCACCAACACGAAATGCTGTGAATCAATCAGGAAATTGCCAGTCACAAGCTTTTCCAAACTTGCCTGGCAGAAAACTTACTCAGGTTTCCCAAACTCCTTCTTCCTTTTTGCTAAATACTAACCTCCTACCTCATTTAGTACCTATATACATATATGCATGATTAAGTATTGTTATAAATGGGCCAGGAGACCAGCTCCTTTGAAAAAGCCTTTATTAGAAATCAGCTCTGGGTAGGGGGCCCGAGGGGCTGCGCACGCCGCCGCTGCTCCCAGTAGACACCACGGAGGAGGAGGTGCAGGTCGAATCTGCTGCTGCTGCTGCTGCTGCAGAGTCGGGATTCCGTCCTCACGGGGGTTCCAATAGAATCCCTTTGGCTCGTGTGGTCCAGGGGCGTTACCTTTCTCCAGTTCCTTTCAGGCCATGGCGACAAAGTAACAAAAGAATGCCTGCTGCCTGCAGGTAGCTAGACATGTGCCTCGCACAGTTTTGTCTTTCTTAGGTCCAGTTTTTGTGTCGGCTCGCTGTCCCAGGGGTTTTTTTAGCTCTAACTGGACTCTCGGCTGCAGCCAGGCACCATGGGAGGTGATCTCCATATTGGGCGGAGCCCACAGCTCGACAGGCAGGCAGGCAGGGAGCAGCAAGAAACAGCAGGGGGCAACAGGAAGTGGCAGGGGGAGCTACAAGGCGGCGGTGGCGCGCTTTCCTCGGGGGAGGGGAAAGCTCAGGATTTAGGGAGAAAGGGTACAGAACTTGGACATAACGAACAGAAATTCAGGGTACAGATTCAACATGAACAGTTTAAAACAGGCAAGTAACAGTGCAACTTTAATTTTACAGCAAAACAGTGTAACAGCACAACTCGGGAGTGCATAGCCTGGGGCTAATTTCTTTCAAGTATTAGCCTTCTACCTCATTTAGCATCTATATATATATATATATGTATAACTACCTCGTTTTTTTGTGATAGAGGGAGGGGGAGATGTGGAGAGAAATGTGAATTGGAAGGGACAGATTGCGTTTGCGGAAGACAATCGAGCTGTAACGGAGCAGGGCCTGGCACATCTCTCTCCAAGATAACCCTTATCTCGAGGTCACAGACCCCTCTCTCTTCCCTTACATATCAGTACTTTTCCACTACCCTTAAGAAACTAGTAAGACCCCCTATGACGTAGCAGAGCCCAGAAGGTACTTAAACCCTGTGTTTTAGATAATAAACGCATTTTGACGGATTCGCCACATTGGTGTTTTACTGAGTCATTGCCCGAACCCCACGCTTGCAGCTCGTGGCGGTCGTGTCTTCACTGAAACCCAGGCCACCAAGATGATGGCTTAATAAGCCGCAACAATGGCTACAGAAATTACATACAAATGAGGATATCTCCCAGATGCAATATGCCACCAGTTGGAAGTTTGTCTGCTCTTGTAGTTCCAAAGGCCTCCTAGAAACGGACATCATGAACGTGGGGTGGAGACTTTGGTTTCCCATGGAAATGGGCCACCGTTGGTGTTTAATGCTGTCTACTTGCCACTGGGCTTCTGCCTACTTTAATTCCACTATAATTCCATACAAATGAGGATATCTCCAAGATGCAATATGCCACCAGTCGGAAGTTTGTCTGTTCTTGTAGTGCAAAAGGCCTCCTAAAAGCTGACATCAGGAACCTGGCCTGGAGACTTTGGTTTCCCCTGGAAAAGGCCGCTATTCATGTCTAATTCTGTGTGCCTGCCGGTGGGATTCGGCGGACTGAAATTCCTCTAAAATTCTATAAAATTGAGAATATCTCGCAGGTGCAATCTACTCCCGGTTTGAAGTTTCTCTGCCCTTGTAGTGCCAAAGGGCTCCTATAAACTCTCTTCTTAAACGTAGTGTTGCGGCTTATTCAGCCATCGCCTTGGTGGCCTGGGTTTAATTGAAGACACGACCACCACGAGCTGCGAGCGTGGGGTTCGGGCAAATGACTCAGTTAACACCAATGTGATGTGTTTGGTCAAAAGCGTTTATTATCTAAAACACAGGGTTTAAGTACCTTCTGGGTTTCGCTACGTCATAGGGGGTCTTACTAGTTTCTTAAGGGTAGTGGAAAAGTACTGGTATGCAAGGAAAGAGAGAGGGGTCTGTGACCTTGAGATAAAGGTTATCTCTGGAGAGGGATGTGCCTGGCCCTGCTTCGCGTTACAACCCGATTCGTCTTCCGCAAACGCAGTCTGTCCCTTCCAATTCACATTCTCTCCACAACGTAGGATGTATAATTTGGTTTCCCGTGGAATAGGGCACTGTTCATGCCTAATGCTGTGTGCCTGCCACTGGGCATATGCCTGCTAAATCTCCATACAAATGAGCATATCTCGCAGATGCAATTTACCACCAGATGGAAGTTTGCCTGCCCTTGTAGTGGCAAAGGCCTCCTAAAAACTGACATCAGGAACCGGGAGTGGCCACTTTGGTTTCCCATACAAATGGGCCACCGTTCGTGTGTAATGCTGTCTGCTTGCCACTGGGCTTCTTCCTATTAAAATTCCACTAAAATTCCATAGAAATGAGGATATCTCCCAGGTGCAATCTACAACCAGATAGAAGATTCTCTGCCCTTGTAGTACCAAAGCCCTCCTAAAAAACTGACATCAGGAATCAGGGGTGGAGACTTTGTTTTCCCATGGAAAAGGGCCACCGTTCATGTCTAATGCTGTCTGCCTGCCACTGGGCTTCTGCCTGCTGAAATTCCAAAGAAATTGGGAAATCTCTCCGATGCAATCAACCACCTGACGGAAGTTTGTCTGCCCCTGTAGTGCCAAAGGCCTCCTACAAATAGACATCAGGAGCCTGGAGTGGAGAATTCGGTTTCCCATGGAAAAGGGCCACCGTTCGTGTCTAATGCTGTCGCCCGGCCACTGGGCTTATGGCTACAGAAATTACATACAAATGAGGATATCTCCAAGATGCAATATGCCACCAGTTGGAAGTTTGTCTGTTCTTGTAGTGCAAAAGGCCTCCTAAAAACTGACATCAGGAACCTGGCCTGGAGACTTTGTTTTCCCCTGGAAAAGGGCCACTATTCATGTCTAATTCTGTCTGCCTGCCGCTTGGAATCTGCGTACTAAAATTCGTCTAAAATTCTTTACAAATGAGAATATCTCTCAGGTGCAATCTACCACCACGTGGAAGTTTGTCTGCTCTTGTACTGCCAAAGGCCTCCTAAAACATGACATCAGGAACGTGAGGATGGATAATTTGTTTTTCCATGGAAAAGGCCCATTGTTCATGTCTAATGCTGCTGCCTGCCAGTGGGTATATGCCTACTAAAATTCCATACGTATGAGGATATCTCCCAAATGCAATTTCCCACCAGATGGATGTTTGTCTACACTTTTAATGCCAAAGGCCTCCTGAAGACCGACATCAGAAGCCTGGGTTGGAGACTTCGGTTTCCCATGGAAAAGGGCCACCGTTTGTGTCTAATGCTCTCTGCCTGCCACTGGGCTTCTGCCTGCTGAAATTCCATACAAATGAGGATATCTCCCCGATGAAATAAACCAACAGACGGAAGTTTGTCTTCCCATGTACTGCAAAAGACCTCCTAAAACCTGATATCGGGAACGTAGTGTGGAGACTTTGGTTTCCCATGGAAAAAGACCACTCTTCCTGTCTAATGCTCTCTGCCTGGTACAGTGGTTATGACTGCTGAAGTTCCATAAAAATGAGGATATCTCTGCGATGCAATCAACCACAAGATAGAAGTATGTCTGCCCTTGTAGTACCAAAGGCCTCCTACAAACTGACATCACGAACGTGAGATGGAGACTTTGGTTTCCCAAGGAAATGGGCCACCGTTTGTGTCTAATGCTCTCTGCCAGCCACTTGGCTTATGCCTACTAGAATTCCAATAAAATTCTCTACAAATGAGGATATCTCCCAGGTGCAATCTAACACCTGACGGAACGTGGTGTGCTTTTGTACTGCCAAAGGCCTCCTTCAAACTGACATCAGGAACCTGGGGTTGAGACTTTGGTTTCCCATGGAAAAGGGCCACCGTTCATGTCTAATGCTGTCTGCCTGCCACTGGGATTATGGCTACTAAAATTACATACAAATGAGGATATCTCCCAGATGCAATATGCCACCAGTTGGAAGTTTGTCTCGTCTTGTAGTGCCAGAGGCCTCCTAGAAAATGACATCAGGAACCTGGGGTGGAGACTTTGGTTTCCCATGGAAATGGGCCACTATTCATGTCTAATTCTGTCTGCCTGCCGCTGGGATTCTGCCTACTAAAATTCCACTAAAATTCCATACAAATGCGAATATCTCCCAGGTGCAAACTAACACCAGATGGAAGTTTCTCTGCCCTTATGTTTCCAAAGGCCTCCTACAAACTGCCATCAGAAACCTAGGGTGGAGACTTTGTTTTCCCATGGAAAAGGGCCACCGTTCGTGTCTAATGCTGTCTGCCTGCCACTGGGCTTCTATCTGCTGAAATTCCATACAAATGTGGATATCTTCCCGATGCAATCAACCACCAGACGGAAGTTTTTCTGCCCTTGTACTGTCAATGGCCTACTAAAACCTGACATCGGGAACGTGGTATGGAGACTTTGGTTTCCCTAGGAAAAGGACCACCGTTCCTGTCTAATGCTGTCTGCCTGGCACTGTGGTTATGACTGCTGAAGGTCCATACAAATGAGGATATCTCCCAGGAGCAATCTACCACCAGGTGGAAGTTTGTCTACCCTTGTACTGCCGAAGGCCTCCTAGTAACGGACATCAGGAACGTGGGGTGGAGACTTTGGTTTCCCATAAAAATGGGCCACCGTTCGTGTCTAAAGCTGTCTGCCTGCCACTGGGGATCTTCGTAATAAAATTCCAATAAAATTCCAGAGAAATGAGGATAACTCCCAGGTGCAATCTACCACCAGATGGAAGTTTTTCTGCCCTTGTAGTTCCAAACGCCTTCTACAAAATGACATCAGGAACGTGGGGTGGAGACTTTGTTTTCCCATGGAAATGGGCCACCGTTTGTGTCTAATTCTATGTGACTGCCACTGGGATTATGCCTAGTAAAATCCCGTTCAAATGAGGATATCTCCCAGATAGAGTCTACCACCAGATGAAAGTTTGTCTGCCCTTGTAATGCCAAAGGCCTCCTACAAACTGACATCAGGATTCTGGAAAGGAGGCTTTGGTTTCCCATGGAAAAGGGGCACCCTTGTTGTTTAATGCTGTCTCCTTGCCACTGGGCTTATGACTACTGAAATTACATACAAATGAGGATATCTCTCTAACAAAATTTCTTACCAGATGGAAGTTTGTCTGCCCTTTTAATGCCAAAGGCCTACTAAAAACTGACATCAGGAGCCTGGTTGGAGACTTTGTTTTCCCATGGAAAAGGGCCACCGTTCCTCTCTAATGCTGTCTGCCTGCCACTGGGCTTCTACCTGATGAAATTCCATAAAAATGAGGATATCTCAACGATGCAATCAACCACCAGACAGAAGTTTGTCTGCCCTTGTAGTGCCAAAGGCGTCCTAGAAACGGACATCAGGAACGAGGGGTGGAGACTTTGGTTTTCCATCAAATGGGCCATTTTTCTTGTCTAATGCTGTCTGCCTGCCACGGGGTTTCTTCCTACTAAAATTCCACTAAAACTCCATAAAAATGAGGATATCTCCCAGGTGCAATCTACAACCAGATGGAAGTTTCTCTGCCCTTATATTGGAAAACGTCTCCTACAAAGTGACATCAGCAACATGGGGTGGAGATTTTGGTTTCCCATGGAAAAGGGCCACTGTTCGTGTGTAATGCTGTCTGCCAGATACTGGGCTTATGCCTACTAAAATTCCACTAAAATTCCATACAAATGAGGATACCTCCCAGGTGCAATCTACCACCAGATGGAAGTTTGTCTGCCCTTGTAGTGTTAAAGGCTTCCTACAAATTAACATCAGGAACCTGGGGCGTAGACTTTGGTTTCCCATGGAAAAGGGCCACCGTTCGTGTCTAATGCTGTCTGCCTGGCACTGTGGTTATGACTGCTGCAGTTCCATACAAATGCTGATAAGTCCCAGGTGCAATCTACCACCAGGTGGAAGTTTGTCTGCCCTTGAAGTGCCAAAGGCCTCCTAAAAATTGACATCAGGAACGTGCGGTGGAGACTTTGTTTTCCCATGGAAATGGGCCACCCTTTTTGTCTAATGCTATGTGCCTGCCACTGGGCGTATGCCTAGTAAAATTCCATAAAAATGAGGATATCTCCCAGATGGAGTCTACCACCAGTTGAAAGTTTGTCTGCCCTTGTAATGCAACGGCCTCCTACAAACTGACATCAGGAACCTGGAGAGGACGCTTTGGTTTCCCATGGAAACGGCCACCCTTGGTGTTTAATGCTGTCTCCTTGCCACTGACTTATGACTACTGAAATTACATACAAATGAGCATATCTCCCAGACGCAATATGCCACCAGATGGAAATTTGTCTGCTCTTGCAGTGCCAAAGGCCTCCTTCAAACTGACATTCGGAACCTCACCTGGAGACTTTGGTTTCCTATAGAAAAGGCCCACCATTCATGTTTAATGCTGTCTGTCTGCCATTGGGCTTCTGAGTACTAAAATTCCACTAAAATTCCATAAAAATGAGGATATCTCCCAGGTGCAATCTACCACCAGGTGGAAGTTTGTCTGCCCTTGCAGTGCCAAAAGCCTCCTAAAAACTGACATCAGGAACATAGGATGGATAATTTGTTTTTCCATGGAAAGGGGCCACTGTTCGTGTCTAATGCTGTCTGCCTGCCAGTGGGCAGAAGCCTACCAAAATTCCCTACAAATGAGGATATCTCCCAAATGCAATTTCCCACCAGATGGAAGTTTGTCTGCCCTTTTTATGCCAAAGGCCTCCTACAAACTGACATCAGGAGCCTGGGTTGGAGACTTTGTTTTCCCATGGAAAAGGGCCACCGTTCGTGTCTAATGCTGTCTGCCTGCCACTGGGCTTTTACCTGCTGAAATTCCATACAAATGAGGATATCTTCCCGATGCAATCAGCCACCAGACGGAAGTTTGTTTGCCCTTGTACTGCCAAAGGCCTCCTAAAACCTGACATCAGGAACGTGGCTTGGAGACTTTGGCTGCCCATGGGAAAAGGGCCACCGTTCATGTCTAATGCTGTCTGCCTGCCACTGGGCTTCTACCTGCTGAAGTTCCATACAAATGAGGATATCTCCCCGATGCAATCAACCACCAGACGGAAGTTTGTCTGCCCTTGTAGTGTCAAAGGCCTCCTAGAAACGGACATCAGGAACGTGGGGTGGAGACTTTGGTTTCCCATAAAAATGGGCCATTGTTCGTGTCTAATGCTGTCTGCCTGCCACTGTGCTTCTTCCTACTAAAATTCCACTAAAACTCCATAGAAATGAGGATATCTCCCAGGTGCAATCTACAACCAGATGGAAGTTTCTCTGCCCTTATATTGGAAAACGCCTCCTACAAAGTGACATCAGCAACATGGGGTGGAGATTTTGGTTTCCCACGGAAAAGGGCCACTGTTCGTGTCTAATGCTGTCTGCCTGCCACTGGAGTTATGCCTACTGAAATTCCTCACAAATGAGGATATTTCCCAGATGGAATCTCCCACCAGTTGGAAGTTTGTTTGCCCTTCTAGTGCCAAAGGCCTCCTAAAAACTGACATCAGGAACCTGGGGTGGAGACTTTGGTTTCTCATGGAAATGGGCCACCGTTCGTGTCTAATAATGTCTGTCGGCCATTGGGCTTCTACCTATGAAAATTCCACTGAAATTCCATACAAATGAAGACATCTCCCGGGTGCAGTCTACCGCCAGATATATGTTTTTCTGCCCTTGTATTTCCAAAGGCCTTCTATAAACTGACATGAGGAGCCTGGAGTGGAGACTTTGGTTTCCCATGGATATGGGCCAGCGTTCGTGTGTAAAGCAGTCTGCCTGCCGCTGGATTTCTGCCTACTTTAATACCACTGAAATTCCATAAAAATGAGGATATCTCCCAGGTGCAATCTACCACCAGATGGAAGTTTTTCTGCCCTTGTACTTCCAAAGGCCTCTTACAAACTAATATCAGGAACGTGGGGTAGAGACTTCGGTTTCCCATGGAAAAGGACCACCGTTTGTGTCTAATGCTGTTTGCCTGCCACTGGGTGATGCCTGCTGAAATTCCTCAAAAAAGAGGATATCTCCCGCACGGAATCTACCACCAGTTGGAAGTTTATCTGCCCTTGTAGTGCCAAAGGCCTCCTACAAACTGACATCAGGAACGTGGGGTGGAGACTTTGGTTTCCCAAGGAAATGGACCACAGTTCGTGTCTAATGCTGTCTGCGAGACACTGGGCTTATGCCGACTAAAATTCCACTAAAATTCTATACAAATGAGGATGTCTCCCAGGTGCAATCTACCACCAGATGGAAGTTTGTCTGCCCCTGAAGAGCCAAAGGCTTCCTACAAATTGACATCAAGAACCTGAGGCGGAGACTTTGGTTTCCCATGGAAAAGGGCCACCGTTCGCGTCTAATACTGTCTGCCTGCCACTGGGCTTATGGCTATTAAAATTACATACAAATGAGGATATCTCCTAGATGCAATATGCCACCAATAGGAACTTTGTCTCCTCCTGTAGTGCCAGAGGCCTCCTAGAAAATGACATGAGGAACCTGGGGTGGAGACTTTGGTTTCCCATGGAAATGAGCCACTATTCATGTCTAATTCTGTCTACCTGCAGCTGGGATTCTGTCTACTAATATTCCACTAAAATTCCATACAAATGAGTATATCTCCCAGGTGCAATCTAACACCAGATGGAAGATTCTCTGCCCTTGTGTTTCCAAAGGCCTCCTACAAACTGCCATCAGGAACCTGGGGTGGAGACTTTGGTTTCCCATGGAAAAGGACCACCGTTCCTGTCTAATGCTGTCTGCCTGGCACTGTGGTGATGACTGCTGAAGTTCCATACAAATGAGGATATCTCCCAGGTGTAATCTACCACTGGGTGGAAGTTTTTCTGCCCCCGTAGTGCCAAAGGCCTCCTAAAAACTGACATCCCGAACGGGGGGTGGAGACTTTTGTTTCCCAAAGAAATGCCCACCGTTCGTGTCTAATGCTGTCTGGCAGCCACTGGCCTTATGCCTACTAAAATTCCACTAAAATTCTATAGAAATGAGGTTATCTCCCAGGTGCAATCTACCACCAGATGGAAGTTTGCCTGCCCTTGTATTTCCAAAGGCCTCCTACAAACTGACATCAGGAACGTGAGGTGGAGACTTTGGTTTCCCATGGAAAAGGTCCATTGTTCGTGTCTAATGCTGTCTGCCTGCCACTGGGCTTCTGCCATCTGAAATTCCATACAAATGAGGATATCTCCTCAATGCAATCAACCACCAGACGGAACTTTGTCTGCCCTTGTAGTGCCAAAGGCCTCCTACAAACTGACATCAGGAACCTGGAGTGGAGACTTTGGTTTCCCATGGAAATGGGACAGCGTTCGTGTCTAATGATGTTTGCCTGCCACAAGGCTTCTGCCTATTAAAATTCCAATAAATTCTATACCATTGAAGATGTCTCTCACGTGCAATCTACCACCAAATGGAAGTTTGTCTCCCCCTGTAGAGCAAAAGGCTTCCTACAAATTGACATCAAGAAGCTGGGGTGGAGACTTTGGTTTCCCATGGCAAAGGGCCACGGTTCCTGTCTAATGCTGTCTGCCTGCCACTGGGCTTACGCCTACTAAAATTACATACAAATGAGGATATCTCCCAGATGCAATATGCCACCAGTTGGAAGTTTGTCTCGTCTTGTAGTGCCAGAGGCCTCCTAGAAAATGACATCAGGAACCTGGGGTGGAGACTTTGGTTTCCCATGGAAATGGGCCACTATTCATGTCTAATTCTGTCTGCCTGCCGCTGGGATTCTGCCTACTAAAATTCCACTAAAATTCCATACAAATGCGAATATCTCCCAGGTGCAAACTAACACCAGATGGAAGTTTCTCTGCCCTTATGTTTCCAAAGGCCTCCTACAAACTGCCATCAGAAACCTAGGGTGGAGACTTTGGTTTCCCATGGAAAAGGACCACCGTTCCTGTCTAATGCTGTCTGCCTGGCACTGTGGTTATGACTGCTGAAGTTCCATACAAATGAGGATATCTCCCAGATGCAATATGCCACCAGATGGAAGTTTGTCTGCTCTTGCAGTGCCAAAGGCCTCCTTTATACGGACATTCGGAACCTGGCGTGGAGACTTTGGTTTCCTATGGAAAAGGCCCACCGTTCATGTTTAATGCTCTCTGTCTGCAACTGGGCTTCTGAGTACTAAAATACCACTAAAATTCCATACAAATAAGGACATCTACGAGGTGCGATCCACCACTAGATGGAGGTTTGTCTGCCCTTGTAGTGCCAAAGGCCTCCTACAAACTGACATCAGCAGCCTGGGTTGGAGACTTTGTTTTCCCATGGAAAAGGGCCACCGTTCGTGTCTAATGCTGTCTGCCTGCCACTGGGCTCCTATCTGCTGAAATTCCATACAAATGTGGATATCTTCCCGATGCAATCAACCACCAGACGGAAGTTTTTCTGCCCTTGTACTGTCAATGGCCTACTAAAACCTGACATCGGGAACGTGGGGTGGAGACTTTGGTTTCCCTAGGAAAAGGACCACCGTTCCTGTCTAATGCTGTCTGCCTGGCACTGTGGTTATGACTGCTGAAGGTCCATACAAATGAGGATATCTCCCAGGAGCAATCTACCACCAGGTGGAAGTTTGTCTACCCTTGTACTGCCGAAGGCCTCCTAGTAACGGACATCAGGAACGTGGGGTGGAGACTTTGGTTTCCCATAAAAATGGGCCACCGTTCGTGTCTAAAGCTGTCTGCCTGCCACTGGGGATCTTCGTAATAAAATTCCAATAAAATTCCATAGAAATGAGGATATCTCCCAGGTGCAATCTACCACCAGATGGAAGTTTTTCTGACCTTGTAGTTCCAAACGCCTTCTACAAATTGACATCAGGAACGTGGGGTGGAGACTTTGTTTTCCCATGGAAATGGGCCACCGTTTGTGTCTAATGCTATGTGACTGCCACTGGGATTATGCCTAGTAAAATCCCGTACAAATGAGGATATCTCCCAGATAGAGTCTACCACCAGATGAAAGTTTGTCTGCCCTTGTAATGCCAAAGGCCTCCTACAAACTGACATCAGGATTCTGGAAAGGAGGCTTTGGTTTCCCATGGAAAAGGGGCACCCTTGTTGTTTAATGCTGTCTCCTTGCCACTGGGCTTATGACTACTGAAATTACATACAAATGAGGATATCTCCCTAACAAAATTTCCCACCAGATGGAAGTTTGTCTGCCCTTTTAATGCCAAAGGCCTACTAAAAACTGACATCAGGAGCCTGGTTGGAGACTTTGTTTTCCCATGGAAAAGGGCCACCGTTCCTCTCTAATGCTGTCTGCCCGCCACTGGGCTTCTACCTGATGAAATTCCATAAAAATGAGGATATCTCAACGATGCAATCAACCACCAGACGGAAGTTTGTCTGCCCTTGTAGTGCCAAAGGCCTCCTAGAAACGGACATCAGGAACGAGGGGTGGAGACTTTGGTTTTCCATCAAATGGGCCATTTTTCTTGTCTAATGCTGTCTGCCTGCCACGGGGTTTCTTCCTACTAAAATTCCACTAAAACTCCATAAAAATGAGGATATCTCCCAGGTGCAATCTACAACCAGATGGAAGTTTCTCTGCCCTTATATTGGAAAACGTCTCCTACAAAGTGACATCAGCAACATGGGGTGGAGATTTTGGTTTCCCATGGAAAAGGGCCACTGTTCGTGTGTAATGCTGTCTGCCAGATACTGGGCTTATGCCTACTAAAATTCCACTAAAATTCCATACAAATGAGGATACCTCCCAGGTGCAATCTACCACCAGATGGAAGTTTGTCTGCCCTTGTAGTGTTAAAGGCTTCCTACAAATTAACATCAGGAACCTGGGGCGTAGACTTTGGTTTCCCATGGAAAAGGGCCACCGTTCGTGTCTAATGCTGTCTGCCTGGCACCGTGGTTATGACTGCTGCAGTTCCATACAAATGCTGATAAGTCCCAGGTGCAATCTACCACCAGGTGGAAGTTTGTCTGCCCTTGAAGTGCCAAAGGCCTCCTAAAAATTGACATCAGGAACGTGCGGTGGAGACTTTGTTTTCCCATGGAAATGGGCCACCCTTTTTGTCTAATGCTATGTGCCTGCCACTGGGCGTATGCCTAGTAAAATTCCATAAAAATGAGGATATCTCCCAGATGGAGTCTACCACCAGTTGAAAGTTTGTCTGCCCTTGTAATGCAACGGCCTCCTACAAACTGACATCAGGAACCTGGAGAGGACGCTTTGGTTTCCCATGGAAACGGCCACCCTTGGTGTTTAATGCTGTCTCCTTGCCACTGACTTATGACTACTGAAATTACATACAAATGAGGATATCTCCCAGACGCAATATGCCACCAGATGGAAATTTGTCTGCTCTTGCAGTGCCAAAGGCCTCCTTCAAACTGACATTCGGAACCTCACCTGGAGACTTTGGTTTCCTATAGAAAAGGCCCACCATTCATGTTTAATGCTGTCTGTCTGCCATTGGGCTTCTGAGTACTAAAATTCCACTAAAATTCCATAAAAATGAGGATATCTCCCAGGTGCAATCTACCACCAGGTGGAAGTTTGTCTGCCCTTGCAGTGCCAAAAGCCTCCTAAAAACTGACATCAGGAACATAGGATGGATAATTTGTTTTTCCATGGAAAGGGGCCACTGTTCGTGTCTAATGCTGTCTGCCTGCCAGTGGGCAGAAGCCTACCAAAATTCCCTACAAATGAGGATATCTCCCAAATGCAATTTCCCACCAGATGGAAGTTTGTCTGCCCTTTTTATGCCAAAGGCCTCCTACAAACTGACATCAGGAGCCTGGGTTGGAGACTTTGTTTTCCCATGGAAAAGGGCCACCGTTCGTGTCTAATGCTGTCTGCCTGCCACTGGGCTTTTACCTGCTGAAATTCCATACAAATGAGGATATCTCCCCGATGCAATCAGCCACCAGACGGAAGTTTGTTTGCCCTTGTACTGCCAAAGGCCTCCTAAAACCTGACATCAGGAACGTGGCTTGGAGACTTTGGCTGCCCATGGGAAAAGGGCCACCGTTCATGTCTAATGCTGTCTGCCTGCCACTGGGCTTCTACCTGCTGAAGTTCCATACAAATGAGGATATCTCCCCGATGCAATCAACCACCAGACGGAAGTTTGTCTACCTTTGTAGTGTCAAAGGCCTCCTAGAAACGGACATCAGGAACGTGGGGTGGAGACTTTGGTTTCCCATAAAAATGGGCCATTGTTCGTGTCTAATGCTGTCTGCCTGCCACTGTGCTTCTTCCTACTAAAATTCCACTAAAACTCCATAGAAATGAGGATATCTCCCAGGTGCAATCTACAACCAGATGGAAGTTTCTCTGCCCTTATATTGGAAAACGCCTCCTACAAAGTGACATCAGCAACATGGGGTGGAGATTTTGGTTTCCCATGGAAAAGGGCCACTGTTCGTGTCTAATGCTGTCTGCCTGCCACTGGAGTTATGCCTATTGAAATTCCTCACAAATGAGGATATTTCCCAGATGGAATCTCCCACCAGTTGGAAGTTTGTTTGCCCTTCTAGTGCCAAAGGCCTCCTAAAAACTGACATCAGGAACCTGGGGTGGAGACTTTGGTTTCTCATGGAAATGGGCCACCGTTCGTGTCTAATAATGTCTGTCGGCCATTGGGCTTCTACCTACGAAAATTCCACTGAAATTCCATACAAATGAAGACATCTCCCGGGTGCAGTCTACCGCCAGATATATGTTTTTCTGCCCTTGTATTTCCAAAGGCCTTCTATAAACTGACATGAGGAGCCTGGAGTGGAGACTTTGGTTTCCCATGGATATGGGCCAGCGTTCGTGTGTAAAGCAGTCTGCCTGCCGCTGGATTTCTGCCTACTTTAATACCACTGAAATTCCATAAAAATGAGGATATCTCCCAGGTGCAATCTACCACCAGATGGAAGTTTTTCTGCCCTTGTACTTCCAAAGGCCTCTTACAAACTAATATCAGGAACGTGGGGTAGAGACTTCGGTTTCCCATGGAAAAGGACCACCGTTTGTGTCTAATGCTGTTTGCCTGCCACTGGGTGATGCCTGCTGAAATTCCTCAAAAAAGAGGATATCTCCCGCACGGAATCTACCACCAGTTGGAAGTTTATCTGCCCTTGTAGTGCCAAAGGCCTCCTACAAACTGACATCAGGCACGTGAGATGGAGACTTTGGTTTCCCAAGGAAATGGACCACAGTTCGTGTCTAATGCTGTCTGCGAGACACTGGGCTTATGCCGACTAAAATTCCACTAAAATTCTATACAAATGAGGATGTCTCCCAGGTGCAATCTACCACCAGATGGAAGTTTGTCTGCCCCTGAAGAGCCAAAGGCTTCCTACAAATTGACATCAAGAACCTGAGGCGGAGACTTTGGTTTCCCATGGAAAAGGGCCACCGTTCGCGTCTAATACTGTCTGCCTGCCACTGGGCTTATGGCTATTAAAATTACATACAAATGAGGATATCTCCTAGATGCAATATGCCACCAATAGGAACTTTGTCTCCTCCTGTAGTGCCAGAGGCCTCCTAGAAAATGACATGAGGAACCTGGGGTGGAGACTTTGGTTTCCCATGGAAATGAGCCACTATTCATGTCTAATTCTGTCTACCTGCAGCTGGGATTCTGTCTACTAATATTCCACTAAAATTCCATACAAATGAGTATATCTCCCAGGTGCAATCTAACACCAGATGGAAGATTCTCTGCCCTTGTGTTTCCAAAGGCCTCCTACAAACTGCCATCAGGAACCTGGGGTGGAGACTTTGGTTTCCCATGGAAAAGGACCACCGTTCCTGTCTAATGCTGTCTGCCTGGCACTGTGGTGATGACTGCTGAAGTTCCATACAAATGAGGATATCTCCCAGGTGTAATCTACCACTGGGTGGAAGTTTTTCTGCCCCCGTAGTGCCAAAGGCCTCCTAAAAACTGACATCCCGAACGGGGGGTGGAGACTTTTGTTTCCCAAAGAAATGCCCACCGTTCGTGTCTAATGCTGTCTGGCAGCCACTGGCCTTATGCCTACTAAAATTCCACTAAAATTCTATAGAAATGAGGTTATCTCCCAGGTGCAATCTACCACCAGATGGAAGTTTGCCTGCCCTTGTATTTCCAAAGGCCTCCTACAAACTGACATCAGGAACGTGAGGTGGAGACTTTGGTTTCCCATGGAAAAGGTCCATTGTTCGTGTCTAATGCTGTCTGCCTGCCACTGGGCTTCTGCCTGCTGAAATTCCATACAAATGAGGATATCTCCTCAATGCAATCAACCACCAGACGGAACTTTGTCTGCCCTTGTAGTGCCAAAGGCCTCCTACAAACTGACATCAGGAACCTGGAGTGGAGACTTTGGTTTCCCATGGAAATGGGACAGCGTTCGTGTCTAATGATGTTTGCCTGCCACAAGGCTTCTGCCTATTAAAATTCCAATAAAATTCTATACCATTGAAGATGTCTCTCACGTGCAATCTACCACCAAATGGAAGTTTGTCTCCCCCTGTAGAGCAAAAGGCTTCCTACAAATTGACATCAAGAAGCTGGGGTGGAGACTTTGGTTTCCCATGGCAAAGGGCCACGGTTCCTGTCTAATGCTGTCTGCCTGCCACTGGGCTTATGCCTACTAAAATTACATACAAATGAGGATATCTCCCAGATGCAATATGCCACCAGTTGGAAGTTTGTCTCGTCTTGTAGTGCCAGAGGCCTCCTAGAAAATGACATCAGGAACCTGGGGTGGAGACTTTGGTTTCCCATGGAAATGGGCCACTATTCATGTCTAATTCTGTCTGCCTGCCGCTGGGATTCTGCCTACTAAAATTCCACTAAAATTCCATACAAATGCGAATATCTCCCAGGTGCAAACTAACACCAGATGGAAGTTTCTCTGCCCTTATGTTTCCAAAGGCCTCCTACAAACTGCCATCAGAAACCTAGGGTGGAGACTTTGGTTTCCCATGGAAAAGGACCACCGTTCCTGTCTAATGCTGTCTGCCTGGCACTGTGGTTATGACTGCTGAAGTTCCATACAAATGAGGATATCTCCCAGATGCAATATGCCACCAGATGGAAGTTTGTCTGCTCTTGCAGTGCCAAAGGCCTCCTTTATCCTGACATTCGGAACCTGGCGTGGAGACTTTGGTTTCCTATGGAAAAGGCCCACCGTTCATGTTTAATGCTCTCTGTCTGCAACTGGGCTTCTGAGTACTAAAATACCACTAAAATTCCATACAAATAAGGACATCTACGAGGTGCGATCCACCACTAGATGGAGGTTTGTCTGCCCTTGTAGTGCCAAAGGCCTCCTACAAACTGACATCAGCAGCCTGGGTTGGAGACTTTGTTTTCCCATGGAAAAGGGCCACCGTTCCTCTCTAATGCTGTCTGCCTGCCACTGGGCTTCTATCTGCTGAAATTCCATACAAATGTGGATATCTTCCCGATGCAATCAACCACCAGACGGAAGTTTTTCTGCCCTTGTACTGTCAATGGCCTACTAAAACCTGACATCGGGAACGTGGGGTGGAGACTTTGGTTTCCCTAGGAAAAGGACCACCGTTCCTGTCTAATGCTGTCTGCCTGGCACTGTGGTTATGACTGCTGAAGGTCCATACAAATGAGGATATCTCCCAGGAGCAATCTACCACCAGGTGGAAGTTTGTCTACCCTTGTACTGCCGAAGGCCTCCTAGTAACGGACATCAGGAACGTGGGGTGGAGACTTTGGTTTCCCATAAAAATGGGCCACCGTTCGTGTCTAAAGCTGTCTGCCTGCCACTGGGGATCTTCGTAATAAAATTCCAATAAAATTCCATAGAAATGAGGATATCTCCCAGGTGCAATCTACCACCAGATGGAAGTTTTTCTGACCTTGTAGTTCCAAACGCCTTCTACAAATTGACATCAGGAACGTGGGGTGGAGACTTTGTTTTCCCATGGAAATGGGCCACCGTTTGTGTCTAATGCTATGTGACTGCCACTGGGATTATGCCTAGTAAAATCCCGTACAAATGAGGATATCTCCCAGATAGAGTCTACCACCAGATGAAAGTTTGTCTGCCCTTGTAATGCCAAAGGCCTCCTACAAACTGACATCAGGATTCTGGAAAGGAGGCTTTGGTTTCCCATGGAAAAGGGGCACCCTTGTTGTTTAATGCTGTCTCCTTGCCACTGGGCTTATGACTACTGAAATTACATACAAATGAGGATATCTCCCTAACAAAATTTCCCACCAGATGGAAGTTTGTCTGCCCTTTTAATGCCAAAGGCCTACTAAAAACTGACATCAGGAGCCTGGTTGGAGACTTTGTTTTCCCATGGAAAAGGGCCACCGTTCCTCTCTAATGCTGTCTGCCCGCCACTGGGCTTCTACCTGATGAAATTCCATAAAAATGAGGATATCTCAACGATGCAATCAACCACCAGACGGAAGTTTGTCTGCCCTTGTAGTGCCAAAGGCCTCCTAGAAACGGACATCAGGAACGAGGGGTGGAGACTTTGGTTTTCCATCAAATGGGCCATTTTTCTTGTCTAATGCTGTCTGCCTGCCACGGGGTTTCTTCCTACTAAAATTCCACTAAAACTCCATAAAAATGAGGATATCTCCCAGGTGCAATCTACAACCAGATGGAAGTTTCTCTGCCCTTATATTGGAAAACGTCTCCTACAAAGTGACATCAGCAACATGGGGTGGAGATTTTGGTTTCCCATGGAAAAGGGCCACTGTTCGTGTGTAATGCTGTCTGCCAGATACTGGGCTTATGCCTACTAAAATTCCACTAAAATTCCATACAAATGAGGATACCTCCCAGGTGCAATCTACCACCAGATGGAAGTTTGTCTGCCCTTGTAGTGTTAAAGGCTTCCTACAAATTAACATCAGGAACCTGGGGCGTAGACTTTGGTTTCCCATGGAAAAGGGCCACCGTTCGTGTCTAATGCTGTCTGCCTGGCACCGTGGTTATGACTGCTGCAGTTCCATACAAATGCTGATAAGTCCCAGGTGCAATCTACCACCAGGTGGAAGTTTGTCTGCCCTTGAAGTGCCAAAGGCCTCCTAAAAATTGACATCAGGAACGTGCGGTGGAGACTTTGTTTTCCCATGGAAATGGGCCACCCTTTTTGTCTAATGCTATGTGCCTGCCACTGGGCGTATGCCTAGTAAAATTCCATAAAAATGAGGATATCTCCCAGATGGAGTCTACCACCAGTTGAAAGTTTGTCTGCCCTTGTAATGCAACGGCCTCCTACAAACTGACATCAGGAACCTGGAGAGGACGCTTTGGTTTCCCATGGAAACGGCCACCCTTGGTGTTTAATGCTGTCTCCTTGCCACTGACTTATGACTACTGAAATTACATACAAATGAGGATATCTCCCAGACGCAATATGCCACCAGATGGAAATTTGTCTGCTCTTGCAGTGCCAAAGGCCTCCTTCAAACTGACATTCGGAACCTCACCTGGAGACTTTGGTTTCCTATAGAAAAGGCCCACCATTCATGTTTAATGCTGTCTGTCTGCCATTGGGCTTCTGAGTACTAAAATTCCACTAAAATTCCCTACAAATGAGGATATCTCCCAGGTGCAATCTACCACCAGGTGGAAGTTTGTCTGCCCTTGCAGTGCCAAAAGCCTCCTACAAACTGACATCAGGAGCCTGGGTTGGAGACTTTGTTTTCCCATGGAAAAGGGCCACCGTTCGTGTCTAATGCTGTCTGCCTGCCACTGGGCTTTTACCTGCTGAAATTCCATACAAATGAGGATATCTCCCCGATGCAATCAGCCACCAGACGGAAGTTTGTTTGCCCTTGTACTGCCAAAGGCCTCCTAAAACCTGACATCAGGAACGTGGCTTGGAGACTTTGGCTGCCCATGGGAAAAGGGCCACCGTTCATGTCTAATGCTGTCTGCCTGCCACTGGGCTTCTGCCTGCTGAAGTTCCATACAAATGAGGATATCTCCCCGATGCAATCAACCACCAGACGGAAGTTTGTCTACCTTTGTAGTGTCAAAGGCCTCCTAGAAACGGACATCAGGAACGTGGGGTGGAGACTTTGGTTTCCCATAAAAATGGGCCATTGTTCGTGTCTAATGCTGTCTGCCTGCCACTGTGCTTCTTCCTACTAAAATTCCACTAAAACTCCATAGAAATGAGGATATCTCCCAGGTGCAATCTACAACCAGATGGAAGTTTCTCTGCCCTTATATTGGAAAACGCCTCCTACAAAGTGACATCAGCAACATGGGGTGGAGATTTTGGTTTCCCATGGAAAAGGGCCACTGTTCGTGTCTAATGCTGTCTGCCTGCCACTGGAGTTATGCCTATTGAAATTCCTCACAAATGAGGATATTTCCCAGATGGAATCTCCCACCAGTTGGAAGTTTGTTTGCCCTTCTAGTGCCAAAGGCCTCCTAAAAACTGACATCAGGAACCTGGGGTGGAGACTTTGGTTTCTCATGGAAATGGGCCACCGTTCGTGTCTAATAATTTCTGTCGGCCATTGGGCTTCTACCTACGAAAATTCCACTGAAATTCCATACAAATGAAGACATCTCCCGGGTGCAGTCTACCGCCAGATATATGTTTTTCTGCCCTTGTATTTCCAAAGGCCTTCTATAAACTGACATGAGGAGCCTGGAGTGGAGACTTTGGTTTCCCATGGATATGGGCCAGCGTTCGTGTGTAAAGCAGTCTGCCTGCCGCTGGATTTCTGCCTACTTTAATACCACTGAAATTCCATAAAAATGAGGATATCTCCCAGGTGCAATCTACCACCAGATGGAAGTTTTTCTGCCCTTGTACTTCCAAAGGCCTCTTACAAACTAATATCAGGAACGTGGGGTAGAGACTTCGGTTTCCCATGGAAAAGGACCACCGTTTGTGTCTAATGCTGTTTGCCTGCCACTGGGTGATGCCTGCTGAAATTCCTCAAAAAAGAGGATATCTCCCGCACGGAATCTACCACCAGTTGGAAGTTTATCTGCCCTTGTAGTGCCAAAGGCCTCCTACAAACTGACATCAGGCACGTGAGATGGAGACTTTGGTTTCCCAAGGAAATGGACCACAGTTCGTGTCTAATGCTGTCTGCGAGACACTGGGCTTATGCCGACTAAAATTCCACTAAAATTCTATACAAATGAGGATGTCTCCCAGGTGCAATCTACCACCAGATGGAAGTTTGTCTGCCCCTGAAGAGCCAAAGGCTTCCTACAAATTGACATCAAGAACCTGAGGCGGAGACTTTGGTTTCCCATGGAAAAGGGCCACCGTTCGCGTCTAATACTGTCTGCCTGCCACTGGGCTTATGGCTATTAAAATTACATACAAATGAGGATATCTCCTAGATGCAATATGCCACCAATAGGAACTTTGTCTCCTCCTGTAGTGCCAGAGGCCTCCTAGAAAATGACATGAGGAACCTGGGGTGGAGACTTTGGTTTCCCATGGAAATGAGCCACTATTCATGTCTAATTCTGTCTACCTGCAGCTGGGATTCTGTCTACTAATATTCCACTAAAATTCCATACAAATGAGTATATCTCCCAGGTGCAATCTAACACCAGATGGAAGATTCTCTGCCCTTGTGTTTCCAAAGGCCTCCTACAAACTGCCATCAGGAACCTGGGGTGGAGACTTTGGTTTCCCATGGAAAAGGACCACCGTTCCTGTCTAATGCTGTCTGCCTGGCACTGTGGTGATGACTGCTGAAGTTCCATACAAATGAGGATATCTCCCAGGTGTAATCTACCACTGGGTGGAAGTTTTTCTGCCCCCGTAGTGCCAAAGGCCTCCTAAAAACTGACATCCCGAACGGGGGGTGGAGACTTTTGTTTCCCAAAGAAATGCCCACCGTTCGTGTCTAATGCTGTCTGGCAGCCACTGGCCTTATGCCTACTAAAATTCCACTAAAATTCTATAGAAATGAGGTTATCTCCCAGGTGCAATCTACCACCAGATGGAAGTTTGCCTGCCCTTGTATTTCCAAAGGCCTCCTACAAACTGACATCAGGAACGTGAGGTGGAGACTTTGGTTTCCCATGGAAAAGGTCCATTGTTCGTGTCTAATGCTGTCTGCCTGCCACTGGGCTTCTGCCATCTGAAATTCCATACAAATGAGGATATCTCCTCAATGCAATCAACCACCAGATGGAACTTTGTCTGCCCTTGTAGTGCCAAAGGCCTCCTACAAACTGACATCAGGAACCTGGAGTGGAGACTTTGGTTTCCCATGGAAATGGGACAGCGTTCGTGTCTAATGATGTTTGCCTGCCACAAGGCTTCTGCCTATTAAAATTCCAATAAAATTCTATACCATTGAAGATGTCTCTCACGTGCAATCTACCACCAAATGGAAGTTTGTCTCCCCCTGTAGAGCAAAAGGCTTCCTACAAATTGACATCAAGAAGCTGGGGTGGAGACTTTGGTTTCCCATGGCAAAGGGCCACGGTTCCTGTCTAATGCTGTCTGCCTGCCACTGGGCTTATGCCTACTAAAATTACATACAAATGAGGATATCTCCCAGATGCAATATGCCACCAGTTGGAAGTTTGTCTCGTCTTGTAGTGCCAGAGGCCTCCTAGAAAATGACATCAGGAACCTGGGGTGGAGACTTTGGTTTCCCATGGAAATGGGCCACTATTCATGTCTAATTCTGTCTGCCTGCCGCTGGGATTCTGCCTACTAAAATTCCACTAAAATTCCATACAAATGCGAATATCTCCCAGGTGCAAACTAACACCAGATGGAAGTTTCTCTGCCCTTATGTTTCCAAAGGCCTCCTACAAACTGCCATCAGAAACCTAGGGTGGAGACTTTGGTTTCCCATGGAAAAGGACCACCGTTCCTGTCTAATGCTGTCTGCCTGGCACTGTGGTTATGACTGCTGAAGTTCCATACAAATGAGGATATCTCCCAGATGCAATATGCCACCAGATGGAAGTTTGTCTGCTCTTGCAGTGCCGAAGGCCTCCTTTTTACTGACATTCGGAACCTGGCGTGGAGACTTTGGTTTCCTATGGAAAAGGCCCACCGTTCATGTTTAATGCTCTCTGTCTGCAACTGGGCTTCTGAATACTAAAATACCACTAAAATTCCATACAAATAAGGACATCTATGAGGTGCGATCCACCACTAGATGGAGGTTTGTCTGCCCTTGTAGTGCCAAAGGCCTCCTACAAACTGACATCAGCAGCCTGGGTTGGAGACTTTGTTTTCCCATGGAAAAGGGCCACCGTTCGTGTCTAATGCTGTCTGCCTGCCACTGGGCTTCTATCTGCTGAAATTCCATACAAATGTGGATATCTTCCCGATGCAATCAACCACCAGACGGAAGTTTTTCTGCCCTTGTACTGTCAATGGCCTACTAAAACCTGACATCGGGAACGTGGGGTGGAGACTTTGGTTTCCCTAGGAAAAGGACCACCGTTCCTGTCTAATGCTGTCTGCCTGGCACTGTGGTTATGACTGCTGAAGGTCCATACAAATGAGGATATCTCCCAGGAGCAATCTACCACCAGGTGGAAGTTTGTCTACCCTTGTACTGCCGAAGGCCTCCTAGTAACGGACATCAGGAACGTGGGGTGGAGACTTTGGTTTCCCATAAAAATGGGCCACCGTTCGTGTCTAAAGCTGTCTGCCTGCCACTGGGGATCTTCGTAATAAAATTCCAATAAAATTCCAGAGAAATGAGGATATCTCCCAGGTGCAATCTACCACCAGATGGAAGTTTTTCTGACCTTGTAGTTCCAAACGCCTTCTACTAATTGACATCAGGAACGTGGGGTGGAGACTTTGTTTTCCCATGGAAATGGGCCACCGTTTGTGTCTAATGCTATGTGACTGCCACTGGGATTATGCCTAGTAAAATCCCGTACAAATGAGGATATCTCCCAGATAGAGTCTACCACCAGATGAAAGTTTGTCTGCCCTTGTAATGCCAAAGGCCTCCTACAAACTGACATCAGGATTCTGGAAAGGAGGCTTTGGTTTCCCATGGAAAAGGGGCACCCTTGTTGTTTAATGCTGTCTCCTTGCCACTGGGCTTATGACTACTGAAATTACATACAAATGAGGATATCTCCCTAACAAAATTTCCCACCAGATGGAAGTTTGTCTGCCCTTTTAATGCCAAAGGCCTACTAAAAACTGACATCAGGATCCTGGTTGGAGACTTTGTTTTCCCATGGAAAAGGGCCACCGTTCCTCTCTAATGCTGTCTGCCCGCCACTGGGCTTCTACCTGATGAAATTCCATAAAAATGAGGATATCTCAACGATGCAATCAACCACCAGACGGAAGTTTGTCTGCCCTTGTAGTGCCAAAGGCCTCTTAGAAACGGACATCAGGAACGAGGGGTGGAGACTTTGGTTTTCCATCAAATGGGCCATTTTTCTTGTCTAATGCTGTCTGCCTGCCACGGGGTTTCTTCCTACTAAAATTCCACTAAAACTCCATAAAAATGAGGATATCTCCCAGGTGCAATCTACAACCAGATGGAAGTTTCTCTGCCCTTATATTGGAAAACGTCTCCTACAAAGTGACATCAGCAACATGGGGTGGAGATTTTGGTTTCCCATGGAAAAGGGCCACTGTTCGTGTGTAATGCTGTCTGCCAGATACTGGGCTTATGCCTACTAAAATTCCACTAAAATTCCATACAAATGAGGATACCTCCCAGGTGCAATCTACCACCAGATGGAAGTTTGTCTGCCCTTGTAGTGTTAAAGGCTTCCTACAAATTAACATCAGGAACCTGGGGCGTAGACTTTGGTTTCCCATGGAAAAGGGCCACCGTTCGTGTCTAATGCTGTCTGCCTGGCACCGTGGTTATGACTGCTGCAGTTCCATACAAATGCTGATAAGTCCCAGGTGCAATCTACCACCAGGTGGAAGTTTGTCTGCCCTTGAAGTGCCAAAGGCCTCCTAAAAATTGACATCAGGAACGTGCGGTGCAGACTTTGTTTTCCCATGGAAATGGGCCACCCTTTTTGTCTAATGCTATGTGCCTGCCACTGGGCGTATGCCTAGTAAAATTCCATAAAAATGAGGATATCTCCCAGATGGAGTCTACCACCAGTTGAAAGTTTGTCTGCCCTTGTAATGCAACGGCCTCCTACAAACTGACATCAGGAACCTGGAGAGGACGCTTTGGTTTCCCATGGAAACGGCCACCCTTGGTGTTTAATGCTGTCTCCTTGCCACTGACTTATGACTACTGAAATTACATACAAATGAGGATATCTCCCAGACGCAATATGCCACCAGATGGAAATTTGTCTGCTCTTGCAGTGCCAAAGGCCTCCTTCAAACTGACATTCGGAACCTCACCTGGAGACTTTGGTTTCCTATAGAAAAGGCCCACCATTCATGTTTAATGCTGTCTGTCTGCCATTGGGCTTCTGAGTACTAAAATTCCACTAAAATTCCATAAAAATGAGGATATCTCCCAGGTGCAATCTACCACCAGGTGGAAGTTTGTCTGCCCTTGCAGTGCCAAAAGCCTCCTACAAACTGACATCAGGAGCCTGGGTTGGAGACTTTGTTTTCCCATGGAAAAGGGCCACCGTTCGTGTCTAATGCTGTCTGCCTGCCACTGGGCTTTTACCTGCTGAAATTCCATACAAATGAGGATATCTCCCCGATGCAATCAGCCACCAGACGGAAGTTTGTTTGCCCTTGTACTGCCAAAGGCCTCCTAAAACCTGACATCAGGAACGTGGCTTGGAGACTTTGGCTGCCCATGGGAAAAGGGCCACCGTTCATGTCTAATGCTGTCTGCCTGCCACTGGGCTTCTACCTGCTGAAGTTCCATACAAATGAGGATATCTCCCCGATGCAATCAACCACCAGACGGAAGTTTGTCTACCTTTGTAGTGTCAAAGGCCTCCTAGAAACGGACATCAGGAACGTGGGGTGGAGACTTTGGTTTCCCATAAAAATGGGCCATTGTTCGTGTCTAATGCTGTCTGCCTGCCACTGTGCTTCTTCCTACTAAAATTCCACTAAAACTCCATAGAAATGAGGATATCTCCCAGGTGCAATCTACAACCAGATGGAAGTTTCTCTGCCCTTATATTGGAAAACGCCTCCTACAAAGTGACATCAGCAACATGGGGTGGAGATTTTGGTTTCCCATGGAAAAGGGCCACTGTTCGTGTCTAATGCTGTCTGCCTGCCACTGGAGTTATGCCTATTGAAATTCCTCACAAATGAGGATATTTCCCAGATGGAATCTCCCACCAGTTGGAAGTTTGTTTGCCCTTCTAGTGCCAAAGGCCTCCTAAAAACTGACATCAGGAACCTGGGGTGGAGACTTTGGTTTCTCATGGAAATGGGCCACCGTTCGTGTCTAATAATGTCTGTCGGCCATTGGGCTTCTACCTATGAAAATTCCACTGAAATTCCATACAAATGAAGACATCTCCCGGGTGCAGTCTACCGCCAGATATATGTTTTTCTGCCCTTGTATTTCCAAAGGCCTTCTATAAACTGACATGAGGAGCCTGGAGTGGAGACTTTGGTTTCCCATGGATATGGGCCAGCGTTCGTGTGTAAAGCAGTCTGCCTGCCGCTGGATTTCTGCCTACTTTAATACCACTGAAATTCCATAAAAATGAGGATATCTCCCAGGTGCAATCTACCACCAGATGGAAGTTTTTCTGCCCTTGTACTTCCAAAGGCCTCTTACAAACTAATATCAGGAACGTGGGGTAGAGACTTCGGTTTCCCATGGAAAAGGACCACCGTTTGTGTCTAATGCTGTTTGCCTGCCACTGGGTGATGCCTGCTGAAATTCCTCAAAAAAGAGGATATCTCCCGCACGGAATCTACCACCAGTTGGAAGTTTATCTGCCCTTGTAGTGCCAAAGGCCTCCTACAAACTGACATCAGGCACGTGAGATGGAGACTTTGGTTTCCCAAGGAAATGGACCACAGTTCGTGTCTAATGCTGTCTGCGAGACACTGGGCTTATGCCGACTAAAATTCCACTAAAATTCTATACAAATGAGGATGTCTCCCAGGTGCAATCTACCACCAGATGGAAGTTTGTCTGCCCCTGAAGAGCCAAAGGCTTCCTACAAATTGACATCAAGAACCTGAGGCGGAGACTTTGGTTTCCCATGGAAAAGGGCCACCGTTCGCGTCTAATACTGTCTGCCTGCCACTGGGCTTATGGCTATTAAAATTACATACAAATGAGGATATCTCCTGAATGCAATATGCCACCAATAGGAACTTTGTCTCCTCCTGTAGTGCCAGAGGCCTCCTAGAAAATGACATGAGGAACCTGGGGTGGAGACTTTGGTTTCCCATGGAAATGAGCCACTATTCATGTCTAATTCTGTCTACCTGCAGCTGGGATTCTGTCTACTAATATTCCACTAAAATTCCATACAAATGAGTATATCTCCCAGGTGCAATCTAACACCAGATGGAAGATTCTCTGCCCTTGTGTTTCCA